>CM047992.1:3406437-3427167 GCA_026261665.1 Melanotaenia duboulayi | reverse complement strand
CAGTAAGGTTTCCACCTGGTACTAGATAAATGTACTTGATAAAGTAGCCGTTGAGTATCGACCAAAAGCTAATCATTATTGCACATTCAAAATATGACAGCATGTACATACATGTCCATTTAAAATAAAGGACAAGCCACAACCACACTTTAACTGATGTATGTATCATACTATCATATTACATCATATAGTACTGTTTTTTTATATCAGTTAGTCTAAAACAGTGTTGTCTGCTCACACTGACTCACTCCTCTGTCCTCATTTTTATTCACACAAATCCTAATTAGTAGATCTGAATAAATAGGTTGCTTTGAAAGAAGCAGCTGCTAAGAATCATGAGATGTAATCATAACCTTTCTTTCACAAAGGATGTGCCAGTGTTTTCTTTGCTAAAGGACATAATAAAGGAAGCACTGGGGTATATTCCTCTAATATTTAGCAAATTCAGCTAAAGTAATCCTTTAGATTTGGCATTAACTTTTTGCGTCACGTCCTGCCTCCTGTGCACTCAAAGGAAATGTGTCAGATAATAAATCACCAGCAGAGAATCCTTCTTTACGTGCATGTTTGAACCAAACTTTTCAGAGTTTCTCTGGCGTTCATGTGTGAAAACATCCTTAGTACCAGTAGTAGTATCCTTAGAAAGAATAAAAGGGCTGTGTGTGGGAAATGTCAAAAAATTAGATAAATGACTCCAATTTCTGTTCTCAGTATGCACAGAATTAGTGTTTTGGAGTACAGAAAACTGAGAAAATATTAATTAATATGAAGAAAAGTACATTTTAAAATGTAATGCATAGATCTTTGCAGGTTACATGAGTGAAGATGAAAGTGGCTGAGGATTAAAGTGAGTGGTGTAAAATTCTGTACATACAGTAAGTTCATGTGTGATAAATTTACCTTCTTGGGTTGGATTTCTATTCCTGTTTCTGATCGACAGTCTGCTCCATCGCTTTCACTGCCTGGGCTATCCTTGCCTATGCACAACCACAAGAACACACACAAAAAAACAAATACCCTGATATGAACTTGCTGTCACAATTTCAAATCATGTTTTAAAACATTTAGAAAACATACATTTTCCTCAGTCGGGGTAACAAATCATATTTTTGTTGCCTTAGACTCACTAGTGCAGCTACTGCGGAGCTCATCCTGTGATGTGGGCGTGTCCAAAGAGGGTGTGTCTGACTCTGTCAGGATCTCTTTGGTGAAATTGGAGGGAAACATTCCACTCTTCCCATTAAGAATTCCCTCCCACCATCCCTCCTCTACCTACACATACACAGATACACAACACAAAAAACATATGGTGACATTTATACAAAGATTTACACAGGTACTCGTACAGTGAAAAAAACACAAGGGCACAAAAAATTCACCTGTACAAACATGATCAGGAAACAACGAAGATGGTGTACGCAGACACAAAGATTCACAATGACCAAAAGCAGAGCTTTTTTTTTATTATTATTTTAGTGTTTAATTTGCAAGACGACAACATCAGTAAATTCATTCCAGTTTTCAGTTAAGCTGCAGCTATAGCTCAACTAGGCCTTTTAACTGGACAACTGTCTTTGTCCCAGCATACAAGCACAGGACAGGAAGCAGTTTATAATATGATATGCCCCCTCTCACCTAGTTGGGCATTTTGGTGTTTAACTTATTATTTTATGGACTAAAACAATTAGCAGACATTTCAGATGCTTTTGAGAAATTCAGTTTAGTGTGATCTTAGTCAAACTGGTGTGTCTACAGCTATTTTATAGGTTGGGCTAATACAGGAATTAGGTACAGGAAGTAGATTAGGTCAAAGTAAATGCCTTTATTAATGCAACATGGTCAACATTACAATGTTCCATTTTTTATTAAATTATTGTTTTCTGTTAAGATAAACTTTAAATTTAACATATTTCATCATTTTTATTTATTCATAGAGTAATAATTTCTTGTCAATCAAAATGAGATTTTTTACTTTATGTTATTTGCTCCATGAATAGACAAGCTTTTTCCAGATACGTCTTCTGGCCAAAGTTTAAATGTTTCTTAACAGTTATGACCTTAAAAAACGCTAACCATGCTCTAATTAGTTCAAGATTAGATTACTGGAATGCACTGTATGCTGGTGTCTCCCAGTCTTCCCTTAGCCGCCTTCAACTGGTGCAAAATGCTGCTGCCCGGCTTTTAACTGGCACCAAGAGAAGAGAGCGCATCACTCCTGTCCTTCGTCCACTGGCTTCCAGTCCATTTTAGAACTGATTTTAAACTTTTAATGTTTGTTTTTAAAGCTCTTAATGACCTCACCCCATCTTATTTACCTGAGATGCTAACAGTTCGTGAGTGCAGCAGGACTCTGAGGGTGTCTAACCAGCTACTGCTGGACGTCCCCAGGCCCAAATCTAAACATTGGGATGACCGAGCCTCTTCAGTAGCTGCAGCCAGGCTCTGGAATAAGCCCCTTAATGACATGCATCGTTTTAAATCTAAACTTAAAACTGATTTATTTAGGATGGCCCCACATTTTTATTTTTCTCTTTTCTCTTTCTATTTTTGTGCTTTAATTATTAATCTTACTTATGTACTTGTTTTCTGTTGTGTTTTTAAATNATTTTTCTCTTTTCTCATTTTATTTTTTGTGCTTTAATTATTCATCTTACTTCTGTACTTGTTTTCTGTTGTGTTTTTAAATTGTTGTTTTAATCTTTTATAAAGCACTTTGGTTCACCAGTGGGTTGTTGTAAAGTGCTATATAAAAAAATACATTTACATTAGACTTTTTACATTAATAAAGGAATTTGTAGTTGCAAACTTTAAACTAATGTATTTATTATGTATTTTATGACAAACGTCTATATAAGCCAATTCTAATATAGGAAGAAAATAGCCTTAACTATTCATTACAAAAAAACAGGTCAGCTTTTTCCGTCTTCTTTTTCTTTCTAATTTGTAAAATTAAAAAAAAAAGGAAAATGAACATCTGAAAATTATTTCATCTTAAATGTTTTACTTTTTATCCAAAATTTTGTTTTTGTTTTTTTTTTGTTTTTTTTCCAGGTAATATTTTTATGTCTCCAAAAATATAAATAAGACTTTTAAAACTAAATAAATATGAAATGAAAAGTTTTTTAAAAAAAATAAATAAATACAATGCTCGTGAAGCACTACGTTGCTCAATTTTTATTATTGGCAGAATTTCTTTATGATGTTACAAAAAGTCACATGTTCAAATTTGATTTTCATCACAAAATCTTGACTTTATAAATCAGAAAACGTTTCCTCCTTTCATTTTTTTCCACTGATGGGCAAATACTTCCGTTAGTAAGGAGTCTGTAATAAGTCTGTCATTTAGTGGGGTTAGAGTTGAAAAAGAAAGAAACAAAGTCTCTCATAAAACCTTTAAAAACAAGATTTAATCTGATCTCACACAGCAGGTTAATAACGAGGAAATAGTCCAAGGAAAAGAAAATCAGTCTCACCTCTGCTACAATATCGATGACATCTCCAACCTTCAACTCCAGCTCATCTTCATGCTGAGGCACGTAGCTGAACGCAGCTTTGCATCTTCGTTTGCGGATTTGGTCTCCTGCCACACACACACACACCAGAATTTATGCGTGAACATGCAACGGTCTAACATAAAGTGACATCATGAGCTCACACACTCATTAGTAACCATATCCTGCAGGTTGAAGACTGACCTCTGACCCCTGACAACTGGCACCAGTGTCACAGTTGTTTGTCTTGCACTCATTAGCCCATCATTACCCTTGATGATGCCCACATCAGCTGGGGCAATGTGACATGACCCTGCAGTTCTCGTTTTGTCCACAATGTGTCACTAACGCATCTTAATTGTCGGGTCCAGCGTGAATTAATTGGTTTAGGTGAAAATATGTTGGCTCACCCTCCCATATGAGAAAGACACCAAAACTCTGTTTACTGTTGCTGAAGCTATCAGCTTTATTGCTTTGTAGCAGTTTTGGGTCTTTTTTTCTTGGAGCTATTTTGTGGGTTTATTTATTTATTTATTTTTTTGCACATTTTAATCACTTTACTCCTGTTTTTAATCTCTAGACAGTTTCTATGCTCAGTTATTATGGTGCTGTTGTCTTACTGTGTTACTCCACAGTTGTTTCGCTTTCCTGTTTGTATTTTAATTTATTCACAGCACTAACTGTTCTCCTTCTAAACATTTTGTGTGTTTTTGATCATGTTATATCTCTTTGTTGTCTTTCTATATTTTTTTTGCCTGAAAAGTTTAAGAATTTAGTTTGTTTCTTTCACTTTGTGGCAGTTTTTAATTCCTTTGTATGTACAACCTATTGTACTGTATGTATCAGTACTGGTGTTCTGTATCACGTGGTTGTTGAATCTCTCCTTATTGTCTTATTTAGTGGGTCTATTTAATCATTTTGCAATTCTTTGTTGTCTTTCTGCATCTGACTTTAAATTAAACTGAAACAGAAATACTAAGATTAACAGTGATGTGTTACAGAGGCTTAAAGCATCAGAATTGTTAAGTTATCCAGCTGTAATCCTAACACTAACTACACTTTTCTTTCTGATTGTGGTGTGAGAACACTTTTCATCCCTCCTGCAGACCCTGAGCATGCAGTCAGGGTGTAACATGTATATATGTTAACAGCAAAATGGTGAGCAATGCTTGACCCAAATCCTTTCTCACACTAATAGGATCTATGAGCAAGCCTGAAGATTTATGGTTACCTAATGACCACAGTGTGTGAATGTATGAGGCATAGTGTGTGACGGTTTTGAATACCTTTCCTTCCTGGTCGTACACTGGGGTCAGACACTGGGCTGGCCCTGCCATTGGAAAGTTCAGACCGGATCATGCCTGCTTGTCCTCCATCCCTCTTCCCCTCTTTCTTTATCTCCTGTGGAGAGAAGCAGGTGAGAAAACATAGTTGGAGAGATAGAAAAATAGCAGGTTCAGGTGAGAATCTCTAGGTTACAGGAAAAAAAAGGTAACATGAATCAAGGCAGGACTAAAACAAGGGAGTAACCATTTTTAAATTTGGGTACATAAATAGACTCCACCTTTTTATACAAACAGTAGCATTATATCGTATGTTAATGCAAGTAAATCCTCTCAGGATCAGTATTAAATATCAGTAAACCCTGGTAAACATTATTATTTAACACAATATTTATTTACACACAATATTTAATTATTTATTCCAGAAAATCGCCAAAAGCTCAAAACACCTGGAAAAATATACCAAAATTAAAACTGCCCCTCCTTTACAACTGCTGCCTTTCTGTGACTTTTATTTACTAAAAGAATCACAAGACAGCATGCAAAACCGATCAAGTAAACCAGCAAAAGGCACTGGAATAGATACAGGGAGGCAGATGGCTCCACAAGCAGACAGATGATGAGACAACAAACACAAAAGCCATCGGAGTTCCAGGAAAAATAGACGTAATGGTTCACATCTCTCTTCCACATTCATCATGACTGTTTCACTGGGCCCTGCCTGTGGCACAACACAGCCCAGCGAAGCAGATGGGCCTGGACACATTGACTCAGAGTCAAACCCCCTTATACACACTGTGATGGTGAATCACCTGGTGTGGCACTAAAGTCTTAATGAGATTTTGAGGTCTAAAAATACCAACATGAAATGTTTCCTCTACAACAACTGAAGGTTATTTGAGGCTAAGAACCTTTATCAAAGCAAAGGTTAGGTATGAACGCAATGCTGAGATATGTGTGATTTTTATCTAGAACCGGTTCTGTTCTGTCAAACTTCAAACTGTATATTTGGCAGTCAGCAGACAAATAATTTAGGCTCCCCATAGATGGGAGGCCAATTAAAATCTGACATGTGGGTTTTGTGCAACATTCCCAACAGGAAGTGGAAGATTAGAAAGTAGAAATTGTCTTCTTGAGAGCACGAGTCAAGAACAAGATTAGATTTGCCTTAGACGACTTCACAAACCGATCATTATAATTACAGACCTCATGAAACAGCTAACAGAAGGCTATTTGTCACTGCATATTTAGTATTTCCTGTAAAAGCAACAGCATTGGATGCTGCCCCTATGAAGAAAAACCCAGTCTGCTCTGACTGATCAGTTCCACTGGCCCCTACCACCCGCTGCTCTGCTGAAGTTCAAAATGTGTTTCATTGCATGTAAAATTCATAAATGCCTCCAACTGCAGGATGACTCACCACCATGTTTAAATCCTTTATATAAAAAAAAAGTTAGACAAAGATTATAACTTTAGAACTTCTATAATTTTTAAGATAAATGTGCATCAATTTCATAGTTTCACAGTGAGTGAAACATAATAATTTAATTCAAATTTGATTTCACTTTACTTAAAAAAAAAAGGTACAGGAAGTGCTTATATGCATTTTTATTTAAAACCCTTTTAGTTGTTATATAAATTAAAATAACTGAAAACCAAGAGCAGTTGTTTAACTTCAACAAGTTTCTGATCCTCTGATCCTCACAAAAACAGTAAAAATCCCCAAATTTTGACATGTTTCAACCTGCAACTATTTTATTACTTACGGGGAAACATTGTCAAACTCTCAGTATTCAGTGTTTGGGCTCACACAGTGTTAATCCTTTAAATCCAGTTTGATCCTCTCAAACTCCAGTCAAAATGCTATGCTAGTTAGCTGACTTGATACTAGCTTGCACGTTAACTTTTTAACTTATCTTGCTTTTATTTATTTTGATGTAATTTATTATTTTATTGTGATTCTTGCTATTACTATTTCTTAATATCTATAATGCTTTTGTTTTATGTAAAGCACTTTGAATTGTCCTGTACACGAAATGTGCTATACAAATGAACTGTCATGCCTAGCTTGATATCTGGCTAACTTTATAAAATAAAAAAATTCAATAAAATAAAAATAGAGACGGCGCAGGCTACAAGTTTAACATTTCTGGGGTAACTGTAAGCCAGGTCTATGAAAGCATGTACTGTAAAAAAGAAGCCATAGCCTTTTATTGGGGATATGTGAGCTTATACAGGTGGGTTAGCTATTTTTTCTATATTTTAAATGCAAACTAACAGCAAATGCCAGAGAGAAATGAGCGTAAATTGCCATTTGTCAGTCTTTTTTTTTTTTTTTTAACTTTAAGTGATTTCTGCTTGTTGAAGTGAGGGAAAAAAAGTTTACCTTCCATTAAATTTGGTGTAGTTTGTTAAGTAGGCTAATGCAGCATTAATGCAGAATTAGAGACAGACATTGATTCTGCAGTCAGATAGCAGGACTGCCAGCTCTCTAACTTACATACAGCAGGTACAAAAAAATAAAAGAAAACAAACAAACAAAAAAAAAAAAAAAACACTAACAAACCTTCATGCAGAAATTTACACATTATCACAAACCCACTGAATAACTGCTGAAAATAACACACTTTAAAGTTGGAGACACAGCACGAGCCAACCTACGTAAACATCCACAGCAGCCATTTGTTTGCTTACATCGTCCTTTCTTTTATTTACAGTGATGGAAAAGCAGTGTTCACTAGCTGTATGGTTTCTTGAAAAGAAATTAAATACATTTTTTAGAGGCTAAAATGTAAGTTATATCAGTTTGTTTGAATAATTAATAGTCAAATAAAGAAGCTAACTGTACTGCTGTTGGAGGCCTTTGCCATTACTTGGACTACATTTTTATGTATGACTGCAATTCCTGCTGTAAGGATATGGAGGTAACCCTGAGTTAAAGGAAATCCAGCTAAAAAGAGGGGAGGAAGACAGCATGATTCATCATATCTGAACAGGAAACACCTGCATTATGTACACTGCCGTGTTGGCTCCATGTGTTTGTTTGTATGATGTCTAAACCCTAGAAATTTTGTGGTTTATACTAGGCTGCTTTAACTCCTAAACACTGCTTTTAGTGTTCCCTATAACCGGACCTCTGCCCTCTTGTCTTCACAGATCATGAAAGACAGGATATTGACGTAGTGCACAGTAGGGCATACAGTAGTTTTTGACTGAGGAAACACATTTAAGGCTTATGCAACACTTTGTGAAATGCATCTCTTTGTGATAGTGAAGTAAAACATTACTTCCCCTCTTTTTATAAGCTACATTCTTCCTTTTAGTGGTCACTAATAAGTCAGAAAGTTCTGAAAGCCTGACTGGTAGGACTTAAAAATATTGAACTGAAAATAAATCTAAAGAGCCACCAATAATTAAATAAAACAGAGGGAATAGAATAAAGCAGGCTAATGATACCAAAGTTTTTGTAGGAAGAATTTACTGATTTGATTTTCAATAAGAAAATACATTTTAATGGAGGCAGAGGTGTTTTCAGTGCCAGTGTCTTTGGCTGTTGGTGGCACTGCGCATGTGAACCCCAGATAGTAAAGAATGTGTGGCGCAGCAGGATCCAGCATGGCAGACATCTAAAGTTTTCTTTGGCGGTTATGAAAAACAGCAGCTGCTGGGGTTATCCATAACACACAGCCCAAATCAGCATTTTTTAATTTTTTGGACAGAAATGGTCCTCATTGTACCCCATAGGGGACACTCTTGTGGGCTACATCTGGCTCATTCAACATGACACTACCAGACATAGACCCAAGTTATGACATTTAGGCCACGTAAGGCTGCAAATACCACAACTAAGTCATTAGTGCCAAATTTAACCCAGATTATACGCTTTGTCTTTGATCTGTAATGGCTTAGGTCATTATTTCTACAGTGTGTGGTACAAACCATAGCTGTCTTTTGCAGGAGTTCTGTCTTAGTCTTTAACATGATTACAACCTTTGCACACTTGTATTTGTGCACTTAATCAAGATCTAGCTGTTAAATGTCATTACTTTATAACTGAATCTACAACAAAAATGTGCTGTAATTGAATGGGTATGAATACAATTTGAAGCAACTGTTGAAAAGAAGTAGATAAGCTGGTGGTGTTTGATTTTTTTTATAAAAATATGGCCAAGCTTCTTGGTTAAATTAGAAAATTTAAAGAAATTTAAAATTTAAAGAACTTAAATATTTGTCAATTAATCTGTTGACAGATGAAAATGCTAAACAGCTTTTTTTAGGCAAGCCTGAAACTTTTTTTTCATTTGTGCAATGTACCATTTTAATTTTTTTTTTCTTCACCAGTAACTCACACGTGTTGTCTTCACTATGACTCCAAACATATTCAAACACACTTTGTGGTTGGACAGATATACTCATCTCATTATGGGTTTGCAATTTACATGCAGAAGGCTAGAAAACAGGCACAGAATAGATTAAATAGTGATCAATCCATTCCTAATTGCAGCTGCACACATTTTTTTACATAAAACTTCAGTACAATCTTTGCTATATTTCAAGTAACCTTTTTGTCTTTAAAAACTGCATATGCCTTTTCTGCCAAAGCATTTCATCTCAAAGCAGAGCATGTGATACTGATTTGCAGTCTCTTCTCGACTAATGGACAGAGCTCACGTGACTACTGCACTTCCCATAAACAGGATATCCTCCACCTCCGTTAAAGCATGAGGCTGTTTGGATGTTAATGAGAAATTCACTCCGTTTAAGCAACTTGTTTTCTTGACAGGAAGCTAATCAGTCAATCAATTAATCTATAAATAATAGGACATAATCACAAGCTTAACTCGGACACATTTGATAAATTAAATCTGGAAAATATTGGACAGGATGAATGATAACGGAATTATTGTTTGGTTGCAGCCTTAGTTTTTCGGGTGTTAGCAACATTACAGTTGGTGTGTTGAGAGTTGCGGAACAGATCATTATGATATAAATATAGATAGTTGGTTAGCATTTCCCTCGTGACTTATGTGGTTTATAACTGTGTTTACAGCTTGTTGTTTGAGTAGATGAATCTTACTGATATAGCCTATTACAAAAAAACACCCTTCACTGGCAAACACATCTTGAGAAAAGCGGAATTTTATGTTTGTGGTTTTACAGTCTAAAGTTACTCAACTCATTGCATCCACAGTTAAGCCTGTTAACTTCATCCTATATTTCTCTAATCTACAACCAGTCACCTGTGTTCTGTAGTGTTACTAGCACCACTTAACACTTCCTGTTACTTCTCTAACCTGTGTGTCCTCAATCCCCATTGCCCACACAATCACACACCCACACAGACACACTTGTATCAGAATCGCAGACCTTAATGTCACTGATTCCCATAACTGCAGTCTTGTGACAGACGAGTCTGGAATTGCTGCATTACTCACAGCCTCACTCTGTCTGTCTCAAACACACACACACACACACACACACATCTATGCAAAGGCCTCACATGCCCATTGTCTGGTGAGCGGTGACATTCAGTCAGCACAAATGCAGCCTGGCTGCACAGCGGACAACCTGACAATAGACTGACTTCTTTAGAATTAAAATGTGTCCTGTTGCCCTCAGCTTGTGGCACGTTTCTACTTCCCCTCATGAGACACAAGCGAGATACTTCCCTCTTCTCATCACCACAAACTTGCAGTTTTACTACTTTACATACCAGAGCATTTTTGTTTATGAGACTCATTACTGACTCTCTTGTTTAAATTTGTACCTGATCTGTTCAGAGCCACCAGCAAACAAAGATGAAAAAAGGAAAACCAGGTTATCGCAGAGGTTTTGTGGACCTTTCATGCATCACATCAAGGACAGGTGGATTACACATTAGCTTACAAATGTTAAATATTACATCCATTTGGGTTTGTTTTTGGCTTAAATGTAATCATAAACTTAAGACATTTACTGTACTATTACAAAAGGCACTGAAAACATGTCCTAGAAGCTGAAGGCAGCTTGTTTAAAGATGATCTACAGGCAGACTGTGTTGCTATATACATGAAAAAGCTCTGAAGTTTTTCTTCCTTTGGAGGAAGCTGCACAAAATGTGATTAACTGCCAATGTACTATGTGCTGGTTGTTTTTGAAGACTAAAAATATGTGAAGTTGTAAAGATCTCTCTTAATTTCTGCTTCAAGTTTCCGCTGAAGGCTACAAAAAACCGTTCACACATAAATCTGCAACCAAACTGTTGAGATCTAAGCCAAATTCTGGGTAATATATGAGGGTGGGATAAAAAATTTGCATAATTCTGGTTAAATGTCCTCATATTTTTATCCTTTTTATTTTAAGAAATATCCCTCACAAGTCCAACAAAGTTACAAAGGAGCATTTCTAAATCTGTTGAGTATTTTGTTTTTCTTTCTGTAGCTTTACTTTTCAGCAAAGGAAACGCATCCAGAACGCGAGGTGACGGGATGGTCAGTAACTCCAGATAAAATATTTCATAAGGTGTGTATTGTGACCATGAAGCATCTGTCTTATAAAGTAAGTCATCTGCACTTACGCCATTAAATATAAAATACCAGCAGTAAGGTAGATTTTTCTGAAGCCATCATTCTGTGGTGGTGTTTTTACTTGCTACCTGCATGGTCTGTACCTGCAAAGGTTCATGTGAAGTGTACTGAAACAGCCAGCTGTTTGAAATTAAATGTAAGCATGGAAATGTTGTACTAAAAGGTTTTTCTTTATTTATTTATTTTTTGGGGGTTATTGCATGGAGGGTGGGATAAAAGGGCAGATCAACAACATGGGACTGATCAACTAGCTGACTGCTTGTGAATGATAAAAAAAAAATTAGATCTGCTTTTTTCAAGAAAAGTCTGCAGGTGTGGAGGTTGGCAGAATGATTATTTTCCAACCTTGAAGACATTTATTTTCACTTGGTTTGGTTTCCAAATTCTTTCTCCTTCATTTAGTTTACATAAACACATTTACATGCACTTTGCATAGACTGTTACATCCTCATTTATCCATGTAATGTAATAATATAATTTAAGAACCTGAACTATGAATACTTGTTATCTTCTGTTATTCTGCTTGATAAGATGCAAGCCAGAAAGAAGATGTTCGGGTCGAAGCCGGGCCGAAAGTGGGCCAGATGTGCCAGCCTGGTTTGGATTAGGGCAAATCTCCTGTGGGCCTGGACTGGACGTTGATTACGCTGAGTATTTTATGGGCTAGAAGTGGTCCTAAAACAGGAAGCCTGCCTTTTGTCTATTTCCTTGTGGGCCATATGTAGTGGTCATCCAGCTGAGTTTTGGCATATTTGCATATTTGGCCATATTTAAGCCAAACTGTCTTTTTTTTTTCTAATTGGGAGATTGTTTTAACATTTATGAACAACACACGGTAAATGTAAAAGAATTAGACCAAGTCTGCAGCTTAGAAAAATAGTAAAGAACTCATGTCTATGCTAATGTTGCAGATGCATTGTCAACATGTAAATGAGGATGGTGTATTCACAGTTTTAGCAAAACCCACTAAAACCTAAATAAGAGTTAAGAAGCTGAAGTTGAGAGAAATTCATATTAGTGTTGCAAGACACACCATCAGCCAAGTATAAACTACTTACAAACCAATGAAGTCCATGACTGTGGGGCTCTCGGCCTTCTCTAAACATGGAGGGAAGCCAAACCTGCAGCTCACTGGCAAACATCACAAATTAAAAATGTGTGTTTGACACTTAAATGTTTTACCTGAAGGGCATCGATACTATACAGCAGTGTTTCCACCAACTTTTAGATGTAGCCCTTTTCCAATACACCTGAATCAAACCACATGTCACCCGTGCTGCAGAGATCTGGTGACTAGCCATTGATTTGATTCAGGTGTGTTGGAGAAAAGACGCATCTAAAAGTTGCAGCATAGTAATTTGGAGGACCAGACTTGGGCACCACTGTTTTAGAGGTAACCCTACTTTAACCTGAATGAAATGAATGGCTCGTTAACAGCCTTGCAAAAAACTTACTGAGGAAGTTCATTAGTCTGAATCAGGTGTGTTTGAGTAGGAGCATATTTCAAACATACAGGGCAGTGGACCCTGAGGACCTGGATTGAGAAGCATTGCTGTACAGTACAGTTTGAGTGAGTGTATGATAAAAACAACACCAACCGACCTTGATCAGGGTTTAAAATCTTGAATGTGTTATTTTTAAACCACCTCTGGTTCTCTGCATGCAACAACCTATTTCGGTGCAGTGAATGAAACGTTTTTAGTCATATCTCCAAGTCACCGAAAGGACAGCAGAATTTAAACGTTGAACAACATTAAATCTAAATATTTTTACAATACATATTAAACTTCGGAAGGGTTTATGTTTCCCAAAACCTAATATTTTTCCTAAACCTAACCCTGTGGTTTCGTTTTCTAAACTTGGCCAAACATCAGCTGAAAACAGAAAGTAGAAAATGGAGTTAAAAAATAAACTTCTGGTTTGGGGACCTAACCTCAATGATCTCAATAAACATGGTTTGTTTAGGTACTCAACACTCTAACAATGGTAAATGGACTGTATTTATATGGTGCTTGTCTGTACCTGGTATGATACCGAAAGCGCTTTACATTATACATCACATTCACCCACTCACACAGTTCACACACTGATGGCGGTAGCTGCCATGCAAGGCGCTAACCACGACCCATCAGGAGCASTTTCGGTGTCTTGCTCAGGGACACCTCGACATGAGCTCGACATGCCGAGGATCGAACCAGCAACCCTCAGCCCTCAGGCTCTACCCACTGAGCCATGCTGCCTCCGGCAAATAAAATAAAATATCGTTGGTGTCTCTGACATGTGTCCAAGGTGTGCTTCGGTGTTGTACCCTGATAAACCTGCTGCTAAAATTTTATACCTTCATTTCTGAACAAAGCACAAGATCTTCGTAAGGAGCTGCAGAGGAAACGGGTAGTCCCTCAGAAACTTGAGACCTGAGTGTAGTTGACACAGTTTACTTTTCAGTTGCTGTTTACAAGCTTTACTCACTGTTTGGTTAGGATTGGGCCTCACTTAGACGCAGACAACACAATTTATTAAATGGGTTCAGGCACTAAAATTAAAGTGTTAGTTATTCCTTTTCATTTTCTTTTTATGGTTTAAGAAAAAAAAAACTGCAAAAATGACTTATTTTTATTTATGCTAGAAATTTCAGATATTAAATAATTTTTGTTATATCACTGTTTTTATTATAATTGAAAAATAAAAGCCAAACATCTTATACTGTAAGTGTGGCGATTCCATCATTTTAGCTTGGTGTTAGATTTACCAGCAGATCTCTTCTATACTAACTTGATTTACATTTGACCAGTCTTCCTGCTTGATGGGTTGCACATTTTTAACATTCGGTGTTGTAGGAAATTTAAACATTCAACAAAAGCAGCTGTTTCTATAAAGGAAGTGATATTTTGCTGGATAGTCTGAGTCTGAGAATATGCTGTTCACATTTACACTCCACCACCTCGACGACAGCACTTTAGGAAAACATTAACTACTGGATTTTCCCCTTATTTGCATGACTTGTGTGGAGGTAAAGTAAACTTACTGCAAAAGATGTTTTTTTCTTTGTAACTTTTTATATACATATATATATATATACAGCACACAAAATCCTGTTTATTTCCCTTTTTCAATGCTGCTGCATTCGTAAGGAAAATGCCTTTGTGGGATCAGCTACAGACTTAAGTCTGTGGGCTGCATGCATGGAAAACTTTCCAAATCTTACCTGCTAATGTCTAACAGCTTATTCTGCTTTTGACATGACTGTCCTTTACTATCAGGCCCATTTGCACTAATGTTGGCAACATGTGCCGTGGGACCTGTTCATGTGGAGGAACATTATGTACAGCAGAGAATCCAGATTCTGTCTACAGCCAGATGTTTTCATTGTATTATTATTTTTATACTGATATTCATTTAGGAGATGGGAGTTCATGTTCGTACAGAATGGGGTATGGACGGGTGGAGGGAGTGTACATGCACTTCGTGCGATTGTGTGTGAACTACTATGAGGTGTGTTGTAATTTTTTGTTATATACTTTGGTGTGTGCGTGGGAAATGCTATACTAAACGCTGCACCTAAAGGATAACTTTTGGCAGCAGTGTGCTGGTGTGGGCTGGCGTTTCCCTCACTGAAAAACCAAGGCTCATCATCACTGGATGCAATCTCACTGAAGCAAGATAAAGAGATGAGACTCTGCAACCAGTGGCAATCCAACATCTCAACAGTTCAGGGCCAAACTGTCCTAGAAGACAACGCTCACCTATACATAGCAGGGTTGATACTAGAGACTACCTCTGGAATTTGGGAGGGAAAATAAATAAAAAGATTTGGCAATTTTTTTATGGCCGCAGTCCACATACTCAGCTCTGCTGCTCATCCCAAAAATACATTTTCCTTACAGAAAAGTCAGCATTTAAAAGGAAAACAAAAAAGGTTTTCCAATTATTTTTAAGAAGCATTGCTACAACAAAGAAATAAAAGATGAAACACAAACTTACTCAAGTTTGTGTTAATTTTATATTTGCTGTGCCAAAGATAATATGTGAAAATATATTCAAGTCCAAGGACAGGAAATGAAAATATTATAATAACTGTTTATCCTATATCAAATCTCAACCCCAAACAAAAGTCCCTCTAAACTTCTTTCTTTTTCTGACAATATGACGAAATCTGGTGTAGTGTTGGAGGCTGTATATTACTCACCCTGACAAAGTTATCGGGGAAGAGGCCCCTGCGTCCACCCAGCTCGCCCTCCCACCACCCTCCATCGTCCCGCCGTATGTTCACGATGACGTCGCCCACCGTCAGGCTCAACTCATCATCCTGCTGAGCCTCATAGTCAAACTCCACCACGGCCTCCACTGTGTGCAGAGGGCAACAGACAATTAATGTGTTATAACAACTGCAGAGTTGAGAAGAGACACAAAGTTCTGTCTCGACCTCAGAGGCTAGAGTCTGAAGATTGTGTAACGTTTATACACTCATGTAAATGAAAGTGAAAAAAAAACATGCACAAAATTGTTATTAACAGTATTCTGTAGCATACGCATATGTTCCACATTTAATTAATCATATTCTTCCTCCTCCTCGCCTCTGTCTGCTCGCTTCTGAAACCATTTTTCAGCTTTCGTTCTGTCAGAAATACCTTACAGACGTGCCTTCGAACACACGGATTTTTGAAAAGGTGTTAGATTATGATAAAATCTCTCATCCTTGTGAAGTTCTGCTAAGATAGAAACACGTAAACCTCATGATTTTATCACTAGCATTGAGTAGATTTGTGGATTACTGTTGTTATGGCTTCATATTGAAAACGAGCATTTTTTTAAGTGCAGCCGCAAGTGTTTGTTTCCTTTTCAGATATAATCTTGATAACTTTTTAGTAAAACCCCTCTATAGATGCCACGCTTGTATTCAATTATAATTTCTTCTATTTTTAGCCTGCTGCATTTGACATTAATGTTGCTGATAGGTGATAAGAAGTTCTTGTAATATAGCAAACTGGAGCTGCCTTTTAGAGGATATTCACTGATCTAATTACTGCACACACGGGTTTGTTGTTAGTGATTTTCCTGGAAACACAACCTCTAAATGTTACAGTGGAATATGAGGTATTAGAAAGACCACAGGCAAGGTGATTAATGAAATCAAAGACAAATCTCAAAAGTTAGCTGTTTGGATCAGGTATGTGGGCCAGCGCTTACTGTTCTGGTGCCTGCTGATGAAAAGCTTTGCTGCAAAAACTGGAGGCGGAACAACAATTATTGAATCATTGTCACCTTTCAGATGGTGTATAACTTCTGCAAATTCAACTTATTGGTGTGACATCTCTGGAGAAAAACACACTAAATGTCAAAACTAACCTCAGCATTGGATGCAAACCAATGAACACACATGAAAAACACAGACTGATTAGGTCAGCAGGCAGCTAATCTAATGTAAGTAATAAACAGAGTGGCCATTCAAGTCAGTTAAATGTTGTTTTTGTTTCAACCCACAAGGGCGTAATATAAAATGCCGCCCCTACAGGTGGCAGAAGCGAAATACAAGTTATATGAGCATTTCCACATCACAGCAAACATTATTCCCAAGTGTTTCCTTTAGAGAAGCCACAGTCTTTTTTAGCGGGAAGGCGGGGGAGTGGATGGCACGATGCTTTCTCAGCCATGGGACACAAGTTCAACCCAGATACCACAATAGTTCTTTTTTTTTTACTTCTGGGTTATATTTAATGATACCACTTTACTAAGACATTTTTGCCACTTAATGGTTGGTTTTAGAAAGTAGCTACCCTTGGCTTTACTAAAGAACTTGGTCAGAATTGGGAAATGATAATGGTGAGGACTATCTGCTGTGAGGAAATTACACCCTGCTCTACACTTTTACCCAAATACTAACTGTTGGGTGTGTCATTTTAAAGTAGCCCTACGCAACTTTATGGCCCTAATATGTGTTTCTGATATCTTGATCTTAGGTTTTGGTTTAGGTTTTCATGGTCTTGTCATGTTTTGTTCTGTTTTCTTTGTCTTAATTTGTAGGTTGTCCCTTGTGTGATCTGTTTTGCTTTCTGCTTCCTGTCATTAATGCACCTGGTTTGATTTAGCTCACTCACTTCACTTGTTTTCATTAGTTTTCCTCTCTGTAGATAGATCCCTCGGTTTCATTTATTCTCTACCAGTTCATTGTAGTCTTCCCACGTTTACCTGGGTTTTGTTTTTGTAAGATTAGTTCATGTAATTAAAACCTTTATTCTGCACCCGTTTGCCTCCCTCCTCATCTGCCTGCATTTGGGTCCCCTCATCCACGCCCAGCCTTGACATCTGATGTGTTTTGATGGCACACTGACATTCATTATGTACATTCATGGAGCCATCATTGCTCAGCAGCATCCTTAGGCTGAGAAACCACACTTCACAACTTTTTTTGTATAACTTTACAGCATTTTACTTTACATGCTAGCAACCAAATATCAACATACTGCCCGTTTTGAATGCACACCGTGGTTGATTCATCAAAGAAAAGCAAGGGGGCATTATTGAATGAAACCAAGAACAGAGAGAAAAGAACAGAGTAAGTGATAAGACAAGAGTCAACATCAGATCGACGTCACTGAGAAAATCTGCCAACGTTCAATAGTGCAGCTTTAAAAATTTGAAATTAAGACTCTAAAAGCTTAAACACCATATGAATAAACAACAAGAGCTTGAAGTGGCATGCTGAATACATATTTCCAACAGACCATGTTGTCACGGAGGCTAATTTAACACTTTGCATGAAACTGTTTTACAACTATGTTTTCTTGGAACAGGTCAGTTTGGCCTGCATGGACAACCCCCATAGGATCATTTTTGAGAGGAGGACAGTCTTGGAGATGAATATGAAAGAATTTCTTATGTAGCTGAGAAAATTGATAATTAAAACCAAATAACTAAGCTATATTCAGAAATGCTATCAAAAAATTGTGTTCCCAGGCAGTGGATAAACGTTTCAGTCTTCCCCGGTTTAGTTGCAGCATTGGTCGGTGTTATGTGGGCCGGATGTGACCCAAAGGCTGTGAATTGGTACACTGATTAAATTTTGTGCTGTTTCTGGTGGTTGAATGACTGTGTTTAGGTAAAAGCACTCACTCTATGAGCTCAAAGAAATAGAAGTCCACTTGTTTTAATTGAAGCTCTAAGGATAACCATGGCTGGATGACAGAGAATCCAGATCAACACATGCAGATTTGGACCACACATTTGATACGACTGGGTTAGGTTTCTCTTTTCTGTCTTAACATCAAACAAACAACTCATGACTGCTTGTGCAGCTGCTTATACTTGTAAAAATGTAATGAGTGTGTCATATCACACGTAGCTTAACCAGCTGTATGCCCACACAAACTGCAGCTAACAAGGGGGGATGACAGAGTGGGAGTTTCAGGGGTTGGGTAACCATGGGAACCACAGTATGAAGGGGTAGCAATGACTCAAACACACTGGTTTCCTCCCAGAAATTTCTTTTAAATGTGTACAGTAAATGGAGAAAGTCCTGAATGCAAGACTAACCACTTCTTGCAAAAGCAGCTGTGTTAGAGCGGAAGGTCAGGGTTATGCTGAGGGGGTAAATCACGGGAAAGGAGGAAGTGGTCCACAGGACACCAATATTAAACAGACAAAGGAGAATACTTTGGAACAAGTTAGCTTGTCGCTCAGATGGGGAGGATATGATTCTGGCTTGAGATAACTGCAGGGATTAGTCACAGACGTGACAGCAATGCTGCACAGATACTATTTGCATTTGTTGTTTGTCGATGATGTCTTTGGGGAAGCTGCAGTCTGAGTGGAAATGGAGGGTTCTTCAGTAAAAAGAAGTGGGCTTGGTGAATTGATAGCTGGTGGCAGTTATCTTGCGAAGCATATTAAGGCACATTTGACTGGCAGAATGGAAGTGCACACTGCAGTCCACCCACCCACCAGCCCCGTCTGCCAGCAACACAAACACCAGAGGAGGATGACAGCTTGTGGCTCCGCTCATCACTAAGTGTTAAAGATGATGAAAGTTAATGAAAGAAATTACACAATGTTCAGCCCAAAGAAGCTCCAGAAAGGAGAACTTTCCTTTGTGAAGCCATGCAGAGTCCACTGGTTATGAGATCCCAATTCAAACAGCCTTAATTTACTGTCTGTGTGATCACAACACTGATAGTATCAAAGGTGGACAGTACAATTTCTTTAAAGACTGTTTAAATATAATTCAAGATAGTTGTGCAGTATTTATGTCTAAAGTACGTCAAAACTATGTAGCTACTTATACATACTAGCATTCCAATATACCCATACAAATGTGTTCAGTCATTTGGGTGCAAATTCCGTAATTTTAAGTAAAGTTTACAAACCAGCTACTGAAACGCTTTAAAAAGGTTTTCATTTTGATATTGATACACAAAATAACATTGTCAGTTCAAAGACTGAAAATCAAATTATGGGACCTCCATGGCTCCACAAATTAATAATTAATGTGTAATGATTCACTTTAAAGAATGAGTTATTTTAATAGTTTATGAATTTTTATAAATGAGATTTCTGAGTGCACTGTTTGTAAAAAGTTAAAGGTATGAATGATCCAAGACCTTTCTATGTAATCATACAAAGTTACAGTCATACCAAGAGTATTTGCTCAGCAAATCGGGTAAAACAAAGAGATCATTTTGCATAAATGATAAATGATCAGGTAGAAACACATAGTTTTATTCTACGAATCAGGTTCTTTTCTATTATGTATTCTTATTTAAAAATCCCATTAAAGTATCAGAATTAGCCACACATGGGACCAGACATAGCTTTGATTGAAAAATGGCTTGGTACCAAAAGACTCGGTTCATCGGTTCATTTCCCTGACTAGCAGTAGGAAAAAAGTGCACAGAAGTGCCCTTGAGCGAGACACATCCATCTGCTGAGTTTCTCCCCGTGACTTTGTTCCTGGCTGATCTTTTTTTTTTTTTACTGTGGGCAAAGCGTAATTTACTTTTAGTGTATTTGCCATTAACATTACCTACTGTCCACAACTGTGGGAAAAAATCTGAGCTACATTGGATGAGGTTCCTTCACACTCCTTGTCTCATGTGACCTGCCGCTGTAAATACATGAGCAATAAATCTCTGGGAGATGACAGTCCCCAAAAAAATCCATCATATTGTCACATATTTAATCAACAGACAGCAGGATTGAGATACTAGCATTAGCTTGTGCAGATGACATAAGATAAAGACCACATAATACTACACAAACAGGTTCAACTTGATTGTGGCTCTTAAGCGTATTAGCATTTCAGCTCATAGCACTGTAATTTAGTGTGCACTAAGCTACTAGCATTACCTGTACGCTAACGCTAGTAGTGCACCTATATATATATATATATATATATAT
>CM047992.1:3376618-3406342 GCA_026261665.1 Melanotaenia duboulayi | reverse complement strand
TTAGCTTGCAAATGATGTGGTGAACATAGCTAAAATAAAAATCAATAAAAGAAAAATTAATATTTTACAAATGAAAAAAATTCACAATGTCTGTTGCAATAACTGCAGATTTGTAATCCTGCAATACTGACAGTGTTGGTAGTGACGATATTACTCTTTTGGGTAACGAAGTAAAGTAATGCGTTACACTTAAAATATTGGTAACAAAATTACTTTACTGGACTACATAACGTGTTTTTCTGCGTTACTCGAGCCATGTTTGCCTATGTGTAGAGTCCTGATCTGTTTTAAGTGGTACACGCATGCTGCTCCCTGTGTGTGTGCTTGCCTGGGTACGTTGCCATAGAGTTCGATTTGCGTGACATAGCTGATTGTGTGCCAACTAAAGAGAAAGTAAAATAAAGCTGGAGACGGAGATATGGGCTTTTGGTCAGTGGCAATATTCACATTATTTTCAGTTCAGTCCAGTTTCAGTCCAAACTTGTGGCAAAAGAGCACGCTCGCCAGTCAGTGGAAGGAGTCCTTCAGCAGCCGACCCGCCTAAACAAGCAGCCGACCCTCCTAAACAAGCAGCCGACCCACCTAAACAAGCAGCCGACCCGCCTAAACAAGCAGCCGACCTACCTAAACAAGCAGCCGACCCACCTAAACAAGCAGCCGACCTGCCTAAACATGCAGCCAACCCGCCTAGACAAGCAGCCGAACCACCAAAACAAGCAGCCAACCCACCTAAACAAGCTAAGCTTTTTTCTAGGATCGCAGCTGCCGGTTAGACAGAAATTAACAAGCTAGTTGCAGGTTCTTTGTAGGAGGCATGCCCCCCCTGTCAACTACTGAATTGCCTAGGTTTAAAAAAATACTAGATAAAATGTTTATAAGACAAGTGTGTCCATTTCTTCCCACAGACAGGGATGCTGCTTTTATGGTTTAAAGCCATTTTGTTTACAATATACAGTAAACACTATGAGGTTGGTCCATGTCTACACGGTGAATTAAGAAATGGTAAAGTAATAAGTAGTGGCGTTACTTTTCAAATGCAGTAACTAGTAAAGTAATTTCATTAAAATTTACAGAAGTAATGAGTAACTGGTAACTAATTACTTTTTTAGAGTAACTACCCTAACACTGAATACTGATAGGCATTACCTTTAAATTATTAAATGCTAAATTGTAATAGTTGGTTACATTCTGAACTGTTTTAGCTCTGATACAAATGTTTTAATAGGGCTCATCTGGCTCAATGTGTCTTTCAGCTAAGAACATACTGACAGATAAGAAAGACTATGGTGTAATTAACAACCATCAGTTAGATATTCATAGAATGACATAAGCAAGAACCAGATGTGATTCAGAATCATCAGTTATCAGTCAGGTCATTCGCATTAGATGCACGCCTCAATTCAACATTCACACACATTATACATCACATCCTAATCTATTGCATGAAGAAGTGGGTGGCCAATGTCTTTGATAACTGGTCAATGTCAAGCCATCCCATCGTACGAGGCCTAAGAACATAAAATGTGATCACATCCAGTGTCCGGGGCTCAGCAGGATGAACAGTCCTCTGAGCCCAGCGCTGCATTGCTTTACCTGTGGCCAGATTTTGGATAAATCTGGGTTGAATATAAAAGAGATCCCTCTTGCCTTTTTGTTCTCGAGCTTCCAACGAAAGAATTGGGTTTTTAACAAATTAATGGCAGCTAAAAACAACAGAGCAAAGTTTGTTTGCTGGTCCCACAGATTAGCAACGTGTTCTCTATACTTCACAAGTTTTCAGACCCTCCAACGACTTTTTCTACAAAGCGCAAAACTGCCAACTTTTTCTGATGTTACTGGAAACAGACATGAAAGGTTGTATTGTTGACTCTTCTCAATGAGCAGCGGGTGCTGCCGCAGGCCCCGCCCCCATCCAAAAACACTTAGTCCTCATGAAGATTTTGATGGTTTTCAAGCCTTACATTTAGTATTTTAATCATTGTATGTCCAGAGGCAAAGTTATCTGCAACACGGTTCAAAGCAACTGAAACAATTCTCTCACTTTGGCCTTTGAGTTGCTGTCAAAGGTATTAAATGAAAGAAAGAAATAAATGAAGCATTTTCTACTTCAACTTATGTAGGTGATAAAAGACTTCATTGCTTGCAGGGCAGAAGAAGTCAGATGGGAGACCTTGGGAAGACAAGAGCGAGAATATTTGAAATGCTTACAGACAAAACAAGACTCCTACTCAAGTGGTCAAAAACCAGCTTCTCAGAGGAACTGCGATGAGCCTGTAGCGTCCGCTGAACAGCTGCAGCCAGTTTAGATAAGGGGAAGCTGCAGACAGACTGAACGCTGCAGAGCTCTGCTGACATTTTGGTGGTTTACAGCAGACCTGTGTTTGGTTGTGACTGAATTTCAGAGCTGCTGGGGCTGATGATGTCAAGAGCAGCTGTAAGTTTTTCTCTGTAAAACATTTTCCCCTTGGACTGGAGCCCGGTGGGAATCAAAGCCACCCACTCCGACTGTGGATCAGATCACAAGCTTCAGCAAATTCTCCCCCATTAAAGGAAAATTCCAACCATCCTCTGCTCATCATTCTGCTGCGGAGTCGATCTTGTGACGGAGTTTACTCCATTTTCTCGGCTTATGGTGTTTGTGTCTAATTCTGACATTATTTCAGAGAAATATAGGTGAGAAACCTGCCAAGAGATAAAAAAAAAAAAACAAAAAAAAAACCAGCAGTGCACAGTAAGTGTTGAATGCAACACTGGCAGTAAAAGCAGGAGGAGAGAAAGTTTTTCTTTTTCACACAAAAAAAGTGAAACAGAATTTGGCCACACTAAACACTAATAACAACTGAGAGACTGTGAAAAGCGAAATGAAATATTTGAGAGGGTTTTTTGTGTCTTTAAAAAAACCTTCAGACAACAAACTGAAGGTCGCAGTTAAAATGTCTGACACAACAGAAGGCAACCCACTCCTTGTGGGACTCTGTCTTTATTTTGTTCTGTGTTATTTTTGTGAACAAGGTAAGAAATGACCAAAACAACATAATGGGTCCATTAACACAATCTGTGTGCAGGGACTGAATATTTTCAGGCCAATTTAATATATAAAAAGGGTCCTTTTTGATTTAAACTTTCTCATTTTGATGTCTCTAAAAGCACTCTTTGACCACCTGTACCACCGAATTCAATACATACAACCACCCTGCATTAAAGTCTCATTTAATTTTGCTTAAGATGTTATTTTTTTCTATTTTAAGCCTCTCATTGGGATGTTAATTCAAGTAGATTAGTTTAGTTTTAGTTTTGTTTATTTAGACCTTTTTTCACCTCATGTTTGTCCATTTAAAGCAGCTGTTATGGACCAGTGTCAACAAAAAGAAGTCAGATATTTGTAATCATATGTCAGAATCTTTAAAGAAAAGCTCAGTGATAACTATTAATCTCTTAGGATCTAAAAACTTAGAGATTAATTGTATGACGAAGTATTTTAAAATGTTGACTGAAGCCTAATTTATGCTTATTATTTGTGTGTAAATAGGCACGTTCATCTCAAACGTCAGGCATCACTGCCCTCGTACTCCCATGCATGCTTTACACTGGTTGCTAGTAATGCATCCACTGGAGGGCACGGCCGAGCTGAGAGTTTGACTCTGAGATCCAGTACCCGTTAGCAAACGGGTGGAGATCATAACTTACAGACTGGAGAACAGACGTAAAGAACGCAGAAAATGGACAGAAGGCTCCGTCCATATGTGTATGCGGATTTAACGTTGAGCTTTAATGAAAAGATTAGCGAAAGGGGGCTTATGACTTACTATATCAAAATTCCTTTTTAAGGTTTCATATTTTTTACTTATTACAAAATTCTACCAGACTATAAAAAAAATTCTCTACATTTTCTTTTGTTCCAAAATGGCAACAAGATGTTGTAAGACAAAAGTTAGGTGGTATTATTTAAAAAATATTAAGATTAACATTCTTTTAATCTTAAAATTCTGATTAAGTATCATGTTATTTTCAGATTTCTGAATCTGTAACTCAATATTACCTTGATATTTTGAGATATAAAGACAAATTTTTAAAAAATTAGCTTGAAATTCTAAATATTAAGTAAAAATTTCCACTTAGGCTAAAAATGCACTTGCTTTTATTTTTACGTATGCATGGTTATCATGGCTGCCTAGCATAGTTTGCATTTGAAGCATCATTTGTGCACGTCCTCAGAAATGAATGCTACACATTCATGAGTATGCATGAGTACCCTTGAGAATGCGAGTAAATACTAGGGACTGTGTGAGATCAGTAAGACCAGATGTAAGAGCTGAAAATCAACAGTGGTAAAATATTTACAGCGTGCTTCTTTTAGGGCTGTGAATGCAAGTGTAAACGTCTAAGTTTCGCTATGTTTGCGTATACTTGCTACAAATGATGGAAGCACGTCGCAGTCAAAACGCTGGAGTTTTGACCGTGGCTGCTTTGATTGGTCAATCGACCAATCACATTGTATTTGTGGGGCATCAACTATCAAAATACGAGTGTTTATCACTGTGCGATGGAAAGGAAAGTTCATGCAGACAAAGTCCAAGAGACGATCTTTAAAACTATCTGCCACTGTGTTCACATCTGTCCTGTCGTCTTGGTGCTCTTGTTCACATGAGTTCAAATCAGCACTGCAATTTGCACATGCAACAAGTTGCCTTACATTAACACGAGCAGCCTACGTGTAAAACAAATGTTAGGATTGTGTGGCAGCAATGATACGTAGGTAACGTGTCGCTAACAGCAAGTAAATCCAAGCCCTTGTGGAGCTTACATACCATCTACAACAAAAGTTGCTATTTTGTTTTGTTTATTTTTTTTCTGCCATGATCTTAAAATTAACTACATGCTAACCTGCTCTATTGTCGTCATATTTATCATTTATATTTATCACTACCCTCTAAAAATATGGCTACACTATCCGGTTTGAGTTCTCTGATGAACGCTCAGGTGGAATCCTCTGGTAACAAGCGTAGTACACAAGTATGTGAAAACAAATAACTAAAAGTTTTTTCTGAGACGTCTGCATTAATGACTTTATAGATGACCAAAATATTATATTTCTAGCTGTTTTTTTAAAGTCATACGTCTAACTGGTGTCGATTCTTACTGCTTTTTAGTTTTAGGGGTCGTGTGTGTGTGTGAGATCTGACTGAGTTGGGTCAAAATGAATTTAGTTCACTTTTGGTTAATTTGGCTGATCACTACTATTTTGTGCTTCAATATATCAATCCATTCTTCAACACATTATTTAGCATTTG
Organism: Melanotaenia duboulayi; assembly: GCA_026261665.1. Classification (NCBI taxonomy): domain Eukaryota; kingdom Metazoa; phylum Chordata; class Actinopteri; order Atheriniformes; family Melanotaeniidae; genus Melanotaenia; species Melanotaenia duboulayi. The sequence continues at coordinate 3,401,051 of CM047992.1, read as the reverse complement.
TAGGTAATTCTTGTGCACAAACCAACTATCCTAAACATTGTGATCATTCTGTCCCCTCTTAAGTAAATAAATTTAATGAATATGCACCATGTTAATGGTAAATAACCTGTTTTAGACACACACATGATTTAGAGATTAATTGAAAACGCCTTTACAATGTTCATGTCAGCCAATTTCTTCCTTTGAAGGATAACTTTTACAAACATTTTTAAATGAATTCTATTAAGATAGCTGGTCAGTGGAATGTGGTTATGGTTGGGCCTCTGATTATGTTCATGTGTATGTGTGTGTGTGTGTGTAAGGGGTGGGGGTGTTGGAAGAAGTTTCCCCTGAGGTTAACTGAGCATTATTTGTTTACTGCATGCAGAAACAGAGAGCTGCAATAACATGTTTCCATACAAGATAAACCAAATGGGCCATATTAGGAGAGCAGCTGCAGCTAAGGTTAACTTTTACTAATGATCCGTGTTGTAGATCATTGAATTGATTAGTCAATCAATCATTCATTTCAAGTCACATGCTTTTGGCTGAGATATGAGGCATTTTAGATGTACAGATAAAAAGTTCCAAGAACAAATAAGGGAAGTCAAGTGTCGAGCTCTGCAGAACATCTGCGTGACAATCGACCCATTAGAATAGCAAGTAACTGATTACTCGACCATGAAATCGGTCAGTTGTACTGGTCATGCATTATGGGCAACAACGCGGCGCTGTGGGAAATGCTGGCGATGGTGAGAACAGTCAGGCCTGTTTCACCCACCGAGGCGCGGAGCTGGAGATTCAACCACTGAGGAACACAATGGCCAGACGGACAGAGAGTGAATGTAAACGTGTCAACATCTGCAAGTCATCAATGTGACTTTCCTAAAAACGCGCAAGCACGGCCGCGCTGCACACCCACGCGCATCTTTCTAATCATGCAGAAGTAAAGCTTCGGGAATGTAGCTACAAAACGCCAAGCCTATGGTTCCTTTCAACTAGATCTGCTATGTGTGGAGCGACGTCAGGGGAGGTGGAGAGGTGGAGGAAGAAAATGAGCATGAACCCTGCGCGCATCTGGACCGGGCGTTGATTCCTGTCCCATCCAGATGCGCAGAGGCGCTGGAGGCTATTTTAGGACTTTCTTTTAATTAGAAGCAGAATGAAGGAGCTAGATCTCACCCATTTATGTCTCCCGGTGTGTTGGTAGCGCTCCTGCAGGCTGGTTGGTCACAGGGATGGCTGTAGTCGCAGGTATAGAGGCGGTTTGTGCAGGACCGAGCTCCAGCCTCCAGCTCATACGAGAGATCCGCTATAGCAGCGCTGAAACGGGAGGAGCGTCAGACGAAACCATATTCCTTCCTCTTTTTTCCTGTCCAGTGACACGACAGAGGAGGAGGCAGCGCGAACGGACAGAGAACGGAAAAAAGCGCTGATGAGCAAATCTCTCTCTCTCTCTCTCTCTCTCTCTCTCTCTCTCTCTCTCTCGCTCTGTCTCCAGTAGCCTTCATGTGTACCACGTAAATTCCGACNGCTCTGTCTCCAGTTGCCTTCATGTGTACCACGTAAATTCCGACTTCCCTTTTTGCATGTTAAATTTGTGTGACAGGCTGAGCAAGGCGTGACGCAGCATGTTGCACCCTGCGTCATGCACGCTGAACAGATGGTGGTGGCACAAATACTGTGTTAAGGGACAGGAAATCCCATGGTTCCTAATGGGCTGCAGTATGCACTGACTATTAAATTTTAATAGATTTGTTTACTAAGTTTACTTTGATTCTTAAAAAGATCTTTTCAATAGAATAATATATATATATGTGATGCATATAAGAAATAGAATTGGTTATAACTGTCAGTTTCTATTTCTTTAGTTCCCAAAAAGGTGTCATAACATGTTTGCAATCAAAATATTATTTAGCTGCCAATTAATATGATAACTATATTGTATTTTACTTTTAGAATGTGTTCAAATTTCAAAGGCATTTGTACTTTCTATGTGATATTCCTGGATTTGCATGTGTAAACGATTTTGATGTTGTCCATCAGTGGGGTATTCTTTTGTATTTATGTAGCCTACTGTTAAACCTCCACACATTTCTTTATGTTTAGCTTTAAACTAAGAAGATAGTTTTGTTTTGTTTTCATATAGTATGTTTTTAAGCAGTGTGGGATCATCATCTTGATAGAGAATGGAAGAAACTCTGTTTTGCCTTATCTGTTGTATTTAATTCATGTTGGCAAATGTGTCAATTAGTTTATGAGTTTCTTGACAAGTCTTGAGCCACATCTAGAGGCAAAGAGTGGTTCAAGATGTTTGCAGAGTATACGACTTTATTTATAAAAATCATTAAAACACTTTATTTATATTTCCTATTTGATTATGTAGTCTATTTGATTCAATAACATTTTTATATGTGTAATGAAAAATTATTTATCTCGCCTTTTGCCAAGGGATTCTCTGGGCAGGGTAGGAAGACATATTTCCAATGGCCTTTGAAGGCAGCATCGGCGGAACTCAAATTATCGCACCTGTGTAACCCAAATCTCGCGATAGTTGCCATAAACGTGAAGGAATTACAGCTGCGGTCTCAAAAGGACCAACTAACGACTATGCTGTGAGCAAACCGTCTGTCTTGTCACCAAATAACACAGGTTATATTAATATTTTTTTTATTATTTTTCATTTATTTTATGCCACCGGCAGTGAACCCACAAACACACCACAGAACTTCCCCTATGTGGAACAGATAATTAGCACAATGCATTTCCTGCTTCAAACTGTCAGATGAAAAAATGTCATTTTAGTGGTATGATTGTTTCACCATTCTTACATTTATTTAATATATTTAGTTCTCATATGGAAATAAACAGAAAGTCTCTCACACCATGCTGTTGCAGAACTTGCCCTCTGAATCAATGCAGGGGAGAATGTGCTTGCAGCAGCAGAACCAGGGCAATGAACTGATCTGATTTTAGTTATTTTTCATTATAATCAACTGTCACATGGAGAACAGTGACAGAGCAAGCTGCAGTACAGACAACAAGGCAGATCTGATGAAGTGTAGCACAAACAGAGAAGGCATTTAGATAACAGGAGAGATATTTGTAAATGCATCTCAGGTATGGATGACGCAGTAGGCGCTAGCCTGACCTTGACTTGAAGGTGTAAGGCGTTTTGTGGATAGTGTCTACATCACATCAACAGCTGAAGTGTTAACCTCTGCTTTTACTTATTCTTCACCATAAAGGGATTCAGATGTGGGTTAAAGGAAGTTGGGTTTTATGTGCTCAGAGTTTAAGCTAATAAGGGAAATGTTTTGGGGAGGAAACCATGTCAGTCAAAGGTTTTTTAGCTTCCACGCTGCTACAGGAACTGTTTTTTCATGCCATTCTTCTTATTGTTATTTTTTTTTCTACTTTTGTCTTAAAATGCTACCAATTTTTTATGGAAATATTTATATATCCATCTGCTAAAGAGACATCAAGTACACAAACCTGAACTAGTTTACCAGAACAGGGTGCTAACTATTTAAAGGCTTCCAAAACAAAGGTGGCCCTTAAAGAAATGCAGGTTTCAGATTACACAGATTTTTCTTTACTTGTTAATCATGTAAGGCTACACTGACATGAAACCCAAGAATAAAAAATAAAAAAAATACAGAGCTACAAATGAGTAAAGTAGATTAAACTCCTTCTGCTCCCTGGATCAAATATTGCATTTTCTAAATTTCAGTCTCAATGATTCAATGTTAAGCTGTTTCTTGATTCTCTTTGTCTAGCCTCATCTTTAAAGAAGAAGAAATAGTTGTGTCACTCTTAAGTAAGTTTTGACTATGACTTATAATTGTAGCCATTAGGCAGTGAATTGATCTTAAAGAGTAAATTTACCCACATCTCTGGACCTAACTCCACTGGCTGCATGTTTTTCAAACATGTTGAAAAGTGTACAAGCTGTGAGGTAGGATGCATGGAAAGGGAAACATAGATATGTGATTCTGAAGTTCCTTCAGTAGAGAAAAGTTCATACATAGTATTAATTATTTCATTAGCAGGCCGATATCTTAACCAAAAAGAATAAGAAAAAAAGAGGAAAAAAAAAAAAGTTAAAGTTTTTAGCCCTTTGAGTCCTATGTCTGTTTTTTAGGTCTTTACTTAAAACTTGCAGACCCATAATGAACTGGGTACATATCTGCAACCACACAGTTTGAATACCTCTGAAGTCATACTAAAAGAAAACCTTTAAGATATGTAAATGTCAGTATATGTGTTACTGGTAAAGGATAACTGTTCCTCTAAACTTCTATTAAATCACTGTAAAATTTGTGAACATCATTCTTGGACGTCTGTGCCAAGGTCTGGCATCTTTGCTAAAGTTCTCAAAGCTCCCAACTAGAAGAAGTATTTTTGATTTCCAACCCTAAGCAAGCAAAGAACAAGGCGAACCCCATCAGGAAGTAGCAGGAGCCTCACTAAGGCAATCACTTAAATGGCTTCCATTAAGGCAAACTTGACATTATTAAACACAAATGTTTAAATTTTCTGTGATGGTCGTTTCTTAACGCCAACCAAGAAATGTAAATATCCAAACATAACTAAGGTCAATGTCTAAACCAAACCAGAAAGCAACAAAGGTGTTTTATCACATTGTTGTTGTGTATAAAGCAGCATAACCCACAAATAAAACCCACAAATAAAATATTAATAATAAAAAAAAACATAATATCTGGATGTCAACCTTGTGTCTCATGCTTGGAAATGTCTTATGTTATCACACCATGAGTTTAGTAAAATTATATTTCATTTTTTAAAATAGCCATTTACATATGAAAACTTATTTTGTTCAATATTCAAGTGAAGTTTATTTGACCTTTTGAAAATTGTAATTAAATAAGTGCTAAAGTTCACTGCACAACTTTGTCATAGTGATTTTTAAGCAAGTTTATTAAAATTGACCTTGTCTTGTTTTTCATTTGTTAGCTAAGAGTCACCAGTGGAACTAGAAAACATAAATCTACATAACCAACCTGAGGTCCCCCAATCAGGATACTTTGAGAACAGAAGGGACAATAATGACAGTTTTGGAGACCTCGCCTGAAAAAGGGATGTTCATATTCATCCTGAAAGTGTTTGTTTTTGTTGTTTTGTTTTTTAGGACAAACCTGAGTCTTTTTTTTTTATTTGTGCTATGTGCCATCTTCTTTTATTCTTCACAGGAACACATACTAATATCTACACATCTGAACAAATCTGGCATATTTCCCTTTTAGAATGAAATTAATTTAGTTTTAGTCTTACATAGAAATTTAGCTAATTAAGTTCTGTATATAATCTTTGTTCAATAATCCCTGTCATTTTTAAACACAATAGCCAATTACCGTTCTGCTTATTGTGTTGTGTACACATTTAAAATAGCTTTTCCAACACACATGGCAGTCATGCATAGGCATTTTTGTAAATTATTGTTCTTATAATGTCCCCCTTAAATGCTACATCCATCAGTGTTGAATCCATATTTCTATTTTAAATCTATTTAGAAACCTAACTTAATAAACATTAAAAACTCATAATGTCAGCTTAGCTCATCTTGGCCTTTGGTGGTTTGCACTGTTCCCGGTTCAAATATCAGCTGGATCTTTATATGTGTTTCCAAATTCTTTGTAGGAGTTACTGTGAGTGGTTTGACCCCCAAACAACTAAGACATTCATTAAGCATCAAAGCTCTGAGTAACACATTGAGATATTACTGTCACAATCACACTGTGATTTTGCGGTATGTGATCCCACAGATCTGCCCTTGCTCAACCATCTGTGCTGCTGCTTTAAGATGTAAGAAATGTTGTACCATCCACAGATGGAGGTTAATTCACCCTCAAGAGAGAAGTAAATTTAACACAAAGCACTAAGGTGACACCATCTGGGACAGTGTTGCTATTGCACAATGTGCTCAAGTGAAAGGCACACATAGTGAGAAGTCTCAGTGGTCCACACTATTTCTAGCACTGTATCCGTCCTCTGCTGTTAGATATTTAATAATGTCTGTTGTTGCATCTAATGGGAAGTGGGACTGTACTGTCATTAAACAAATCCATAGATTCTGATATTTTATGAAGAATTGTTTACTTTGCTTTTAAATTAAGTGTTTATTTAAAATGGTTGAGTTTATATTGTCTTAATTTACTGCGGTTGTACTATATATTTATAAAATAAATTCATAGTTTTAAACATATGATTCTCTTTTATTTGTAGAGCACATAAATTTAGCATTGTGTGGACATTTGTGCTTAAATTGCTGAGAAGATATAGTATGCAAGTCCCCTTTATTAGTTCCACAATTTATAACAAATTAAATAAGGTTAAGATAACTTTATTAATACCTAAAGGTAGATTGGATTTGCAGTGAAAAAAAGCCATCATTTGTACAAAAAACAAAACACAATGACAGACAAAAAAGGACAAAACAAATGCACAACCACAAGGAAGTGGGGACTCACCTCTTCTAAGGCCATTACATACGTGCATGAAAAAAACTGTAAAAAAAAAACATAAATATAGATATATATTGCTCATTTCAGTTCTATCAAGTGTTAAAGATAAAGCTCACTAATTTTAGGTCAGCTGCTTTTCAGCTGGACCTACTAGCCTATAGTCATGATTACAATATTTGCAGCAGGTCTGGTGAAGTTGTTTGAGATCTACAACAATGCCATTTGTAGATAAATTATGTATAAAATTTTGTGACTAAGACATATCATTTATTGTCTACAGAAAGGAAATGATCAAGGCCTGACAAATAGCCTTATATGACAGTTTCCTCATTTATTGATTCAGACCCTTTGGAGCACTTCACAGTCTCAAAAGCTTAGTAAGAGACCATCTGCAGAGCCATTATAGAATGACATCATAATACTGTAAACTCTCCTCCCCAGGATGAGGTGGTTTCCCATATGTTGGCACCTTTTGTAAAAAGCATTGATTGTAGAGTTGCCTTGTGCAAAAAGATGTGAAAGGCCTAACTATTTGTTCTATTAAAATGAAAGTGACAGCAAGAAAAGTAAGATGCAAAAGACCACAGGATGAAGCACCTACTCACGGGTCACTTATGATACTCTGATAGATGAGTGCCAGAGACATGTCAGAACCATTAACAGCTCATGTCTCTAACTTCATCCAGCACTTCATGTGACTGACAGCAAGGTAAAAGTTGAAAATGGTTGCTGCTTCCAACAAAGTGGTTAGGAGGTACAGCTAATATTCGCAACAGTTTTTTTTGTACAGTTTTCATCATGATAAGTAGTGATTTGTTTTTTATTTTAATGCACCTGTCAAGTGAGCTTCAGACATGTTTAACCAACAACATTAAAATAATATTTTCAATGTGTAGGTTCAAGATATACACTCTTTGTTTTCATTATCTATTTCCTGGTAGTGCATGATCAAATCTTATAAAGCTTACATCATTTGCCCATTCAGTCACCAGAGTATTTTAAAAATGTCATCATCGATTTGGTCTGTCATCAGTGCTTTTGGCAGGATGTTATTATTTCTTTTAATTATTTATTTGTCCTCACACTGAAGGATCTCTCGGCCTTTTTTTTTATTTATCTTTCAAATTAGCCAAATATACTTCCTTCCGAGAACCGCCAAAATACACGTATACCATGACGTCATGACGTCCGGAAATAAAACCATATGAAGTGGGATAGGACCACTCGACCGTCGAACCATAGGCTGAGTCATATGCTGGGTATAAGGTAAGACTTTTCGCCTACCACATTTATTAATTCATCCAGTCGTTTATTTTTCTTTACATTACAAGCTTAGTGGTTTGTTAAGCTTCTATGAGGTTTACATAATTACGTATAGCCACGAGTTAGCAGGTGGTGTTTCCGGTGATGCGTTTTGCTAGCTAATACACTAATGTTGTAATCTCAGCTGGATCCCACTATGTTTTGCCCAAAAAGCAGAATTACACTGACAATGTGAATGTATTCTACTGACAATATACATTTTTCAGACCAGTAGTGGTAGCGCAAATGTGTAAGCTTCGTGTCCTTGTTTACGATCATATGCAACTGAATGAACATTTATACCCTGACGATAATAGTCATTTTTCCTCAGAGAAAATGAGAAAAGAGTAAAATCTCCCTAAACGTTACTTCAAGTAGTTTGTAATGAACGAGGAAGGTGCGTGTGTAGTCGTGACAGGATGTAACACCGTTAGACCTTTTTATACGGCTTTTATCTTTTTGTTTTTATGGCAGAGGTTGATGCGTTTGCAATTGGAGCAAACGCTCGTAAGCAAATGAGTGAGTAGCTCTGCATCTTATTCTATTTTTTACGCTGTCATTATCGGGTTGGTCGTAAGAAAAGTCTACGTAAATAAATTCAAGATTTAAAAGAAAAAGACGAGAGGGGGAGAGAAAAAAAGAGAGGACACTAGAATTCTAGTTTGGCCAATTTTCTTCAGCCTTTATCATTAACTTGGTTATTGATGCCAAAAACCCAAATGCAGACTGAAAAGCGTTGCAATTTAAAACTAGTATTGCTTTATGCATCATTCTTGACTGATCACTTCAGAAGAAGAAGAAGAAGAAAAAAACTAATTATCAATGTCTCGGGGCTAAACAGTAATTTTAACCAGCCTATGATGTAAGTTGGCCAATAATTTGCAAAGAAGCAAGAAAATCATTTAGTTTGTTAAGTCACACAAATAATTAAATACAATAGAAGCATTTTATTTCTGTTCTATTGCAGCTTTAACCGCCACACATCAGTTTCTGGTAATAACTCCTCCTTTTCAGGAAGGAAGATGAAACACTTTCCTGGTTTTAGACTCTGTGGGTATTACAACAGCCCAAACCTGCGAGTTGTTTGTCAGTTGTTTCCTCAAGTTTGAAATGACTTGTCTCGCTGTCGTCTACCATGTTTTTCTTTTCAACAGCAGAGAACAAAGGCCCTGTGGTTTTGTTATGAGGAAACAACGTCTCAGGGTATTAATGTCTCCAAGTGTTTTATGTTACAGCTGAGGCACATTTTAATTTCACTCAACAGTTTTGGCAATGCAAAGGCTTTATTCTTCTTTTTCTGAATTAAAATATTTAATTCTTTCCAGTTGCCATGTGTTGATTAAGTCAGCTTTCCGAATATATTTTGTAGCAGAGTTAAGCCACTTAGACCCCATCTTTACGAGGTTATTAATAAACAAAGGATGATGCAGCTCAAATTTATTACCACACTGAATCTGTCTGGTATTGATTTATGTTGCCCACAATAAACTAGGAAACCAGCCTGAACCTGTATACAAAACTCACTGTATATGACCCATATACAGAACACTAGTTATCTAGAATCTGCTCAGGAAAAAGCTGAGTTTACACTGAAAACTCCCTTCAGCCTACACTCACCCATAACGGTCAGAAAGTAGAGTAAACCAGAACACCTCACTGTTGCAAACCTGACTCCTCTCACGCCCACTTTGCCTCCCCTGTCCTTGGTTGTTTCCAACCTCATCACCTCTTTGTCCCTTTTATACATTTTTCAGACCAGTAAGCACAGCAATGGATCGGGTGAGGTCTGCATTCAACGGCGTGGTGAGTTTTTGTTCCTGACCCTACATTTGGATCTGTATAAATGACCATAAAATATTCCTTTTTTTCCTCCCTCTTCAGTTGTAATGTTTTGGTACATTCTGTGGAGGCTGATTCTCTTAACAACTTTAAATTTTGTTTAGATGATCTGACCTTTGTAACTATTTGGCTGGTGGCTTCGTCTGTCCAATCAGGAACGCATTGCTCTCATATTTTCTGCTCTTATCTTCTCCAGATGAGGAGTGAACGGTACAGCAGGTTCACTCTGCAGCCAGCAGAGAACGGAGAGAGACATGCCGAGGTCAAACTGTCCGACGATGCCACAGATGACGTCACAGAGTTGGAGGCGCAGGGCTCGCCGAGCTTCAGGCCCGCACCTCTCCGCCGGAGCCGGTGGACTGTTCTCTACGTGGTCCTGGGAATCCTGCTGATATTTGTTATTGGTTGGTCACACTTATCGTCTCAATATTGTTTTTCTTAATGAGACATCAGTGGAGAAAGTAATGGTTAAGTTTTTAATAGACTGATCTACCCACTGTTTCCTCATTTCATATCTAGAAAAGATCAAAGCAGCAATGAATCATCCTAATTTTCTTATTTGATCCCACATGCACTCTCAGTAACACTAAGTTGCTTTGTTACATTGCAGCACTTTAGAAAACAAGCCTGGTTTTGTTTCTAAACTGTGGGTCCTGCAGGTTACGTGGTTGGATACGCCAGCCACCAGAAACCTCAAGGGGAGCCTGTGAACTGCGGGGTACAGATGGGTGTTAAAACAGACGGGACAACAACAGAACAGACCACGACAACAACATCAAGTGCACCAGTTGCACCAGCTCCAGAACCTCAGCTGAACTGGAAGGAGCTCACTCAGTTGCTTGCAGAGAAACTCACCAGTCAGACGTTTGAAAGCTCTCTGGGGTACATTATTCTTGCTTACACCCATAAATTACTCATGTTAAATGTGTTGTTTTTTCTCACCAGTCAAACAAACCGGTCTGCAGTTGCGATTTCGAGGTGTTTCCATTAAGTGGTGTTTAGCACATTAGCCGTTATTCTTGTAAAATCTCATCCTGCGAGACTTTGAGGAGGAAGGAGATTTCTAATTTTTTTTTTTAAAATCTGTGCTTTTCGCTGTTTGCTGTCAAGGATGGCAGGTATATTTTTTTTCTTTAATTATTTATAAAAATAATACTCATTCCGCGCCATCTTTACCTTTTGAGTACAGAAGATTAACCTCTAATCTAGAAAGTAAGTTCAGTTGTGTGTGTTTGTATAAATCCTTCATGATGAGTGTGATCTAGTGAAATGGTAAAACCGGTTGGTTTTATTCCCTAGCCTGTGTCCTGTTGTTGCAAACCCATAAAAGACGAGGAGGACAAGGAAATAGTTTTTCTAATGCAAATCATCATGTCCAGTATGGCTGCATAAGAATGAGATGAGACCGTTGAACCTCTACGAAAAAACTGCCATTTCACATTTTCCCAACGGCTAATGTAATGACCTCCTAAAATAAGCTATGATATTCATGTTGACAGTTTCTGTAGAAGTCTGAACAGTGTCTTCATTCACATTAGCCTGACATTTGTGGGTTTCCTCGTTTTCCCTGAAAGTCAGCTGACGTTCTTACTACATGGAAAAACCAAGACTTCTCAGTTGACTGGCACATGAAAGAGAATTGGTGAATTTCAAGACCAAGCTAAGATGAAGCTGACTGGAAATTAACATGCCGTGTCCCTGCAGGAAATTTGATGAGCTCAAGCGCTCAGCAGGAAGTGAAGAAGATGAGCGTCTGGCAAACCGCATCTTTGACTCATTCAAGAGGCTGGAGATGAAGCCCTGGACAGACGTCCACCATGTGCAGCTGCCGATGCCAGACAGGTTGGCTCAGTCATCTGGCTCCGGCCAATTTCTTCTGATTCATCCTGTCAGATCATTTATTTATTTATCTTTTGTGAAGCGTTGTGTCCACCTCACTCTGTGCTTCATGACGAATGTTAAATAGAGAAAACAAAGTGACATTTGTGACAGTTTTGGATTTTCTTTGCAGCCAGCGTCCAAACCGTATTCAGTTTGGTTCAGAAGTCTTTAAGCCGACCGGGTATTTGGCCTACAGTGCTGTTGGCAGAGTTCAGGTGAGTTAAAAGTTGGAGAAACTTCTTTCAAAATGACTCATTAGCAGCTGTATCACAAGACTAAAGCTACCTTTACATTAGCAGGGTGTAGTGGATGTTTCTGTAGATGTGGAGTTATCTTATATTCTTGTGTGAAAATGAAGTCCACTCACTTCTTTTTCTAAGCTTTGATTTGTGGATTTAGGATGTGGTCTTCGATTGGATGATAATCTAATACATGGCTATGCAACAAACCTGCATCATTACAACAGCACTGCCAGCGATCGCAACTAAAACTGCACAAACTCTTTAGCTTATTCTGTCTAATTATTTTTCTACAAGCTGAACAAAAGTCCTGGAGTTAAATGTAATTCACAAATTTGCCGCATTAGCTTCCATTTCAGTATGTTCATGTGTCTTCCGTTGCTTCTTTCATAGTGTGAACATTAAAGGTTTAAATAACTGCATACAGAGAAAAGTTGTTTCACTTTTAACTTTAGTTTTCTAAGGTTTTTATTTGATAGCCGAAATGTGCAGGTTTCAAAATGTGAGAAAAGTTAAAGATCCGTAGGACCAGCTGTCTGTGTGTAATATGGTGCTGCTGTTGGCCTCCAATGCATCAGTGATTTGGTTGAAGTATGACTACAACACATTTGTAAGGAATTTTAATTTGAATTAACACACTGANGATTTGTAATGAAGAGGAATTTTAATTTGAATTAACACACTGAGACAGTTCAGTCTGATTATGCTGCTAAACATGTTTATCTGTTGAGCTGCCACTGATTGTCCATATGAGACTAATTGATTTTGGTTTAAATCATTCGGCAGAAACTGTGGTTTCACACAAGTTACAGGCTGATTTGCTAAATCTAGAAGAAATTAGTCATCAGATGTCTGTTTACTTGTGATCAAGATTTCAGTGCAACTGCAAAATAATCTAGAGAAAAAGGAAGGATTTCTGTGTGCAGCCAGAACAGGATTGCTAGGCTGTTATTTCAGGATGGCACAAGCTGGTCAGTTTAAAATCCCTTATAAAGATCAGGAGGTGTGTGAGACATGCATGAAACGTATGAAGAATTGTAGTTGCACAATATAAAGCAGCTTTTAATTAGAAGTGTAAATCCTTCAGGACTATTGCAGGGGTACAATAAGATGTTTTATGGATAAAACTATGAAATTTAAGCGTAATTTATTTTTCTCTGACTCTTGCTCACGTTTGTGTTCTCAGGGCCGGCTGGTGTACGGCAACTACGGTCGTAAAGAGGATCTGGATGTTGTACAGAAAGATGTTGAGCTGAAAGACTCTGTGCTGCTGCTCCGCGCAGGAAATCTCACTTTTGCTGAGCAGGTATGTGTGTTAGCTGCCTTCATGAGATGGAAATTTCCCCCTCACTTAATGAGGTGGAGGAAAGAATGAGGAAGAAAAACTGTTAATGCTGACGGGAAGAAAACGACAAGAACGCAGGGGAATTTTGGTTATTCTTGGTTTGGTTAAGCTTGTTCCTGATCATGTCTGTTCAGGTGAACAATGCTGCCATGAAGGAGGCTGCTGCTGTCCTAATCTACCCCGATCCTCAAGATTACCCATTTAATACAGACACCGAGCTCTATGGACATGTGAGTCTGCAGCAAGCAGCTGTAAAGTCTTCGTTTCTGTCCACTGAGTCAAGAGTGATGAATTTAAATTTTTACTATTTATCTTTTTGTGCATTTTCCAGGTGCATCTGGGCTCAGGTGACCCCTACACTCCTGGATTCCCCTCCTTCAACCACACTCAGTTCCCCCCAACTAACTCATCTGGCCTACCCAAAATCCCAGCCCAGACCATCAGCGCCAACGTGGCTGAAACTCTTCTAAAGTAAGACACAAAAATGGCCTTATACATAGCTGTTGTGCTAGCGTGTGTTCAGACTTTGACCACAAGAATAATCGCTTTAGTTCTTTTTCGCCCTTTGAAACTTTTCATTCCCACTTTTTTATGTTTTAGGAAAATCGGTGGTTCAGAATTAAATCCAAGCAGCGGTTTTAAAAGCGGTCTCTCGTCTGTGTCTTACAACCTGGGAGGCAACGAGAACATCATTGTTGAGGTGAACAACGTGTTGGTCAACAGAGAACTCCACAATGTGTTTGGAGTAATCAAAGGATTCGCTGATCCTGGTAGGTTTCACTTTTTTTATTCAAGACTTGATTCTAAATCAAAGACGTGGTGCTAAGATGTGTCTGCATCAAACTCCAGATCGCTACATTTTGCTGGGAGCTCAGAGAGACGCCTGGGGAAACGGTTACGCTAAAGCCAACGTAGGCACCTCTGTACTGATGGAGCTAGCCAAGGCCTTCCATGAGATGGTGGAGAACGGTAAGAAATGCCACACAGAAGGAAATAAAAATAGGTGATTGCAACGTTGGTGCAGTATTGCTTAAGGATAGTTACTTGGTCCATTTCTGAAAAGAAGCATTTGAAGCCTGATGTTGGCTGCATACGCTGGTGGTACCCAGCTGGCAAAGTTAACCACAAGAAATGTCCACATGACCGCACGATTGAAACACGCCTGGCCAAAAGATGGTGATGTAGCTGCTGCGGTACATAGGCCAATCAGATGGAAAAAACAAACAAAAAGCCCAGACAGTATCTTCATCCTGCAAATCTGTGTTGTGGGAGAGTTTTCTTTATCAGTGTCTCCAGCTGTTTATGCCACGTAAACAAAGTTAATGGTCCATAGTGTGCACAGTCGGATGCAAATAAAACAAATAAATGTGATGGGTCTACCTCATTTTTTTTATTTTAACAACTCCACTAAGTTTCAGTATTTGTCCTTTTTATTTATTTATATCTTCTAGATGGGTTCAGGCCCAGGAGAAGCCTGGTGTTTGCAAGCTGGAGTGCTGGAGAGTACGGCAGCGTTGGTGCCACCGAGTGGCTTGAGGTAGAAACTACACCAGCCAGAAAATGAAAGATGTTCCGCATTAGAAATCAACTTTAATGTCTCTTTTGCTTTTTAGGGTTTTATATCCTCCATTGACAGAAATGTGATATCCTACATAAGCTTGGATGGAGTCGTCCTGGGTACGTACAGAAGACACACACCAAGCATGTCTTGTTAAATTTGTCAGTGGACTGAGTGTGTTTCTTTGGTAGGTCGTGGGAGTTTTATAGCCTCGGCAAGTCCGCTGCTCTACAGTCTTCTTCAGAGCACAATGAAGGAGGTAAAAAGTAATTTAATGTTGATCCAGGTCCTGTACGAACAAGTTCAGTTTGACTGAATGTTACTGCCTCTTACTTGCAGGTGAAGAGTCCTCTCGGTGATGACACAGTGTACAACATGACTGTAAGAAAGGAAGAGAACTGGGAGACCAAAGTGTGAGTAGGAAACCAGAGCTGACTGCAGGAAACTGCCTGAATGATTTTATTTTAACTGTTCAGTGAATTATTTTTTTATTTATTTTTCTGCATAATATAATTGACATTTTGTGCGACCTGCAGAATGAGGCCAATGTCGATGGATGATCCTGCCTATCCCTTCCTGGCTTTCTCTGGAATTCCTTCAGTCTCCTTCCACTTCACCACAACCGAGGTGAGTCTCTGCCAATATTAAAACAACAAAAGCAGACTATTATCTTTTTTTTTTATTATTATTTTAATGCAATATTAGTGTTTCATTTAAGAACTGAAACCACCTTTTTAGTTGGTCCAGAAGGAGTCTGGAAGATTAAATTGGTTTTAAAAATGTACATACCAAAATGGTTGAAAAGGCAAAACTTCAGATGCACAAGATTTAATTATTTTTTTTTTCATTGCTAAATAATCACTGATTATAAAATTGATTACCAGGCATTTGATGATATGCATAAAATTTCTTTCATCTGTTTTTGTGCTTTAAGATCGAGTCCTACGTTTACTACGGCACCAGGCTGGACAACAAGGATCACCTCGCCTACCAAACCAACCAGCGTACCAGCGAGATGACGGCAACTGCAGCGCAGTTTGCTGGTCAGATGGCTCTGCGACTGGTCCACGACCACAAGCTGAGCCTGGATGTGAGTCGGTACAGCAACCTGATCAACAAAGCTGTGCTCACGGTCTACGTGCACATTAAAAAGCTCTTGCAGGTCTGGTTCACAGTTTGAAAAGTCTTTTTATTCTGTGTTCATGGTTCATATTTAATGTAAGCTTCTAGCTCAAGATATGAAAAATATTTGAACTGATGTGTACACGTCACTTTTCTCCTGTAGTCTGGTGAGCTGAAAGATGTTGATCCTGAGTGGTTGAACCGTGCACGAAGCTCCTTTAAGCGAGCAGCTGGTGGCATCGGCATCGCAGTCGATAACACCGACTTGACTGACCCGGAGGCCAGTCGGATCCTCAATGACAGGATCAGGGTGGTAAGATGCATCCTCTCAAACCTGAGCAGAATTAGACTTGAATATAAGTTTAAACTAATAGTCTGAGTTCAGAGGTCACAGAGCTGATGGAGGAAAAGGAAACTCTCTAAAGAGATTAAGAGAAATGACTTCATTCACAGCAGGAATTAATGTGCATGTTCAGCAAATACTGAAACCTACAGATCACATCCAGTCTTACTGGATTTAAATGGATTGTACCCCCATACATCTATGCATTAGGTTCAGGAAAAAAGGCAGTTCGAAATTCATAGACCTGTTTTTAATTTTATTTATTAATCTATATTTAATTAAACTGACTTATTTAATTTATAATTACAGTAAAGACAAATTTATTTTTTGTATTTAAATTCTATTTTATCAATATTTATTTTGGAGATGGATGGATGGATATTTAGAAAATATTATAATTTTATTTAAGTACCCTGCCTCGCGCCTGCTAATTGCTGGGATGGGCTCCAGCTTCCCCGCGACCCTGAACTGGACTAAGCCAGGGCTCGGCAGCCGCTACCACTCAGAGCCATTTAAACCCGTTTCCCACAGTAAAGAAAACACTGAGCCACAAATCCCTTTTGGCATTTAAAATGAAATAACACTGCATATTGTGTTTTTTACTTTGCTTTTATTTTATATAAAAACAAAATTTGTGTTTTAATTAAATCAAAGAACGACTGCAGAGAAAACGACATTACATGTCTGCATGCAACAAAAACATTTTAAATGATAAAAAAGACATTGGGTTGAAGTTTACTTTCAAGGAAAATACCCAGTATGAGTCCAATATGAGGCTGTGTTTTCTCTGTGTGCCGTCTGGCGCGTGCAGTCAGTAACTACCCAAAAGATAAAATGCCTATTTTACTGAACAATGAAAAACATGAATATGTACAAAATGACAGGTAATTGAAATATTTATCATACTTGGTTGTGATTTCTGCTCCTGAACCTCAGCGTCTGCACATCAGGGCCGTTTCACCTTCATCTTTACTCAGGCCTGTAAGCTCATCTGTGAGGTGTTTGCTTTTAATAACGTCATGTTGGAGAACACCTGCTAAGATCGACAGGACTCCAAGAGCAAACCTTTTACATGTTCACATGAACGTCAGAGAAAGCATTCCAAGTTTCGAAACAAGTTTGTCCAGGTTGGGGAGCTTTTCAGTAGCACACTGTTTGTGATTCTGAGCCAGAACGGACCTCTGACGGGCAACTTCTTCAAGGTCGGCTGACGAGCGTTTAAACTTGGACACCCATACGTCTTTGTCTGCCATGTCGGCCAGTTCCATCCCAAGAGCACGTTGACCCACACCTGCCGATGCAGCTGTATTTAGGATGGATCGAGGCTTAGGGGGGTGACAGGGAAGGATAATGTAGTGTTGTTGTTTTTTTTTTCTCCCCTCTCTGAATCGTTTCCCAAACAAAGTTTGCTGTGATTTCAGAATGTAAATACTTTGAATTTATCACGTGAGCTTCTTTGAACTCTCTCAAACTGGGGAAGTGAGACAGCGAACCTTTCTGTAAATCTCCGGTAAGCACGGTCAGCTTGTGCTAGAAAGCCAAAACCACCTCCAACATGTGCAGGGCTGAGCGTCCTTTCCCATGAAGAGCTGTGTTCAGCATGTTCAGGGGCGCTGGAGCCGCAGGTTGACGCCCTCTGGACTAAGCAGGATAATTATAATTAAAATGGTTTAATAAACTTAAAGTACTTTATTTATCCCAGAAGGAAATGGCAATTTTCTTAATATATTAGATGTATTTCATTAATTTTTATGTTAATTTTAAATTAATTTTTTCTTATTGGACTCTGAATTGAACTTATAGTTGCATGATGTTGAAAGCTAATATGATTGATGTGTTTTTATCATTTTTAGGTGGAGCACTGCCTCCTCTCTCCATATGTGTCGCCCATTGACACTCCTTTCCGCCACCTCGTGTTCGGCCGGGGCTCCCACACTTTAGCATCCATCAATGTGTCCGACACACAGCAGCTCCGCACCCAGCTGGCCCTGGCCACTTGGAACCTGAAGGCATGTGCCAACGCCATGGTGGGAAACGTGTGGGACATCGATAATGAAATCTAAAAGCTTGGGAGTTGCTTTTGTGTGAGACAGTTTATTAGAAAGTACATTTTAAAGTTCTAATTTAAGCGGGCAAGCACAAGCTGACTGTTAGAGGTCCCGTACCTTAATTCCAGGGTTATAATTAGGTTTTCTTCTTACAATTAATCCCACAAAGATTAAGGTGGAGAGGAGGGAAAATATGAGATTTAAATATTAAACCATCACCGAATACTTGAAGAAATACTACTGATAAATTTGCTGGCTCTCTTCCAGCGCCATCGTAACACATCAAACCAGGCGAAGCCTTTGCTGCAACCTCTTGCCATCAAAGCACTGACACCTTATTTCTACTGTTTTATGTTTTATTTATCAGTGGCAGTGTCCACTATAAATGCTTAGTCTTTTTACTACAGCATTATCGGAAGCAGTGCCTTCCATAATTATGACGGTTATACTGTCGAAAGCTACGGCAGCATCTGCTACAGAAACGACTCCTCAACTGTTGCTGACTAAACGGAGCCTCGGAAAGTTCGATTTCCGTTGTCCTGGCAGTAATCTCTCCCCGTTTGGTGCAGAGATTGTATTTATTCAAACTACTTAAACAATTAGGTGTGTAGTTTGCCAAAAGAAACATCAAAAGGAAGAAATTAAAGGTATTAAACAGTTTTTAATTGGTTTGTCCACAAGCAAACAGAAGGTAAAAGAGATGAAATTGCCTTGATATTTGGAGATTAAATTATTTAATTGTTCACTTGATGGCGGCTCACATACTAAATTTTAAAGGAAAAGCATTAAAAAAACCTTGCAGACACCGAAGCAATCCAAGACCCCAAATGAGCTGATTGGTTAGAGAATTTGCAAGGAAGCCGTTTATGTTGCACAGTCCAAGTTGGAGCACTTATCAGTATTATCGGGAGCAGTGCCTTCCATAATTAAACCACATTATCGGGAGCAGTGCCTTCCATAATGATTGATGATGACGGTAGTTTTTGCCTACCATTTTGTGAGGTTTTGTTTTGTTTTTTTTTTGGTATGTGTGTATTTATCGGGAGCAGGGTCTCTCATATTTCACTTTAAAGGTGGAACAACTTATCGGGAACAGTGTTTCCCAGAGTTTTATACTTGACATATTTATTCGTTTTGATTTATTTTTGTGTGTGTTGCAACAGTCTTCTGGACCTTCAGTGGTTTCCTGTTTTGATGATTTGATTGTTTAATTCTGATCTATACTGTGTCTCATGAGAATGAGCCTCATTCATACAGAATCAACTTTACAGGGGAGGTGGACGGCAAAATAATTCAGGCTCTGATTTAAATGTGAGGAAGTTGTAGGATGTGTGTGTGTTTGTGATGGATGCAGACATCCAGTTGTGGTTTAGACTTTAAAATCGTAAGGTAATCTTACGTGATTCCCGTACTAGTAGCTTTCATTCTAACAGATGCTTCCTGATATTGTCTTCATGTAAGGGTAATTGGACAACTAGCAGGCTGCTTTCATCATTGGATTTAAAGTTGGTGACCACCTCCCCCTGAGAAGTGATTCCAGTTTGAATGTGGCTGTAGATTTCCGACTTTTCCAGGTTAAGTAGTTCAACACTGGTCAATGTTTTAAATGCACCGTATTTGTTGTCGTTAAAGAAAAAGATCAGTCAACCTTGTCAACTCTAAACCTCCTCTTTCGAACTTCAGTTACGCCACCCGCGCTGTTCTACACATGAATTCACTCCAAAAGCCAAATTTAGCTTTGCATGCATTTCTCCTGCACTTAAGTATTCAGAATTAGAGCTTTTACCCAAACGGCTGTTAATTCAACTACTCTCATCTTCTTTTTTTTTTAACCTGAATTGTGTTTTAGGTCTCTGAAATGGATTTAAAANGTATGTTTTAGGTCTCTGAAATGGATTTAAAACATAGTAACAGAGGAGGGGGAAAGAATTTCAAATAGTTTGCTTTCAAAATCACTATCTTTGTTATCTGTTACTAGACTTTGGAAGAATCGTCTAGCTAGCGCTTCGGTTGCTGGGAAATGTTCAGCTTTGTTTCTGCAATATAAAAATGTGTGTAATGTGATTTCCAGTTTCAGATTTAAGACAAGTGTCATTAAACCATCAAGCATCTCTCTTCATTTTTATTTTTCCCCTTTTTAGATGGGTAAACATGCACTGCTCACAAAAATGAACACATCATTGCCGTGTAACTCAGTCAGTCCCTCTTCTGGGACATGAGTCTGTCCTGTTAGGAGGTAACACTGAATCAGTTTCACCTGCCGTTGTACAAATGGAACAGACAACAGATGGAAATGAGAGGAATAAGCAAGGCGACCCCAGGACCAAAGGAATGGTCCTGCAGGTGGTGGCCGTAGACCATTTCCCTGTCTTCATCCTTATTGGCTGATATTTGGTCACTTTGGGGTTTTTTCCAGTGGCCTCATCACCAAAGGAAACACGAGGCAGTGTCTGCAACCAGACGTTGTTCAGGTAGTGCAGCTCATCCAGGTGGGGCATCATTTGTGCACTGTGGCAAGTTCACTGTGTCTCAGTGTCGAGAGCATGGAGGAGGTACCAGGAGGGGGCTGTAGGAGGACGACTATCTGCTCCTTTGGTTTGGCATTGGTTGTGGTGGTCTGGGAAGGGATATCCTTGGGGCGCCGCACAGGCCCCTGACTGCCATTAGGAACCAGGATGAGATCCCCGAGCATCATCAGACCATGCTGCTGCAGTGGGGCCTGGGTTCCTTCTGATTTGTCTGTCTGTCTTTATCAGTCACTATACTTGAGATTCAAACTGATTCTTTAAAACAAAATTACTAAAATCAGTCATTTAATATATTTTATGTCATTAAAAGATAGATCATAGACAAGTTGGAAAAAGTTACTGTCAGAAATTTAATTCAAACAGCATAGTTATAGTTATTGGTCACTAGCAGACTAAAGTTGATTTATTCAAAAATTTTAATGTTTTTTTTTTTATTTGGCCTTGAAATTTGTTATGAACAAAATGTTAAAATCCTGCATTAAATTTAACAACACATTCAACATTACAGTCCACTAAAGACTTTATTTTCCTTCTCTGGCTTCCCCCCTATTTTTACTATTTAAATACCAGCAGCGAAAGAAACACCCAAATCTTTCATTCAGTAACATTTTCACCATCTATATTTAATATTTTTACAAACATGTTAGCAGATTATCTACTGGTGAAGTTACATAGTCACTATAAAATTAGGAATCTATATATAGCTACTAGCATGACATCCTTTGTATGATTCTGGTCTGTTTTCTGTGTTAAGACTGTGTCTAAGAACAGACGAACTAAATACCGTCCCTTAAATTAGACATTTTACATGTTTGCTGTTTTGATTTGGAAAGTAATTGGAGGATGAAGTACCACAAAAATCAACATACTGCCAAATTAATGTTATGTATCTCGAAATTTAGTTGATCCTTCAAATGTACTTATTTTTTTAAGCTATTTCAATAAGTTTGACAGAAAAGGGATATCCAAGAATGAAATGTACATTTTTTTAAATAAGCTGTAAGAGCGCCCCAAACGTGCTTTTATTTTAACTACTAAACAGGAAGTTCTAATCCAGGTAATTCCGGTCTAGCATCAGCCGAGCGTCTTGACGTTTTTGACGCACAGTGACGCTCAAATTCCTGCACGCGCACTTGGAAAGCGTTCCGGTTCCTGAGAAAATAAACGGAGATAACGGATCTGCTCGAAATCAACCGATTCCTGATAAAAACAGCTCGGCATCTCGCCAGGTTTTGGCGTCCGAGAGCGGCGGGAGAAGCGAAGACTAGCCGGAGGAAAAAGAACCGTTTTCCCGCATAAAGCCCATCTTCATAGGTTTGTACGCCGGGGGTTATTTTTCTGCTACTTGCTTTGTATTAACATGTTGGACCGAAAACACTACCAATTTTAATAAATGAAAGCAAATATAGGAGAACAGCTGAAACTGTCGTCAAACCGGAGCTGAAGCGACAGGACTCTACTTAATGTGACCGAGGAGAGCTAATCAGCTTTAGACGGAGGATCAATGAAAATCATCAGAGAAGTGACTTCAGTTTACAAGCGTCGTGTTTTGTGACAACATGAACTATATCAATAGCTATACATTAATAACTCACGATTAAATATGTGCTTTATGTTTTTCAGACTTGAGTCATAAATAAATGTCTTCTCCACCATCTTTACACATCAGTGTGATCAGCTGTTAGCAGCATTAATCACTCATCTGCTCAGCAAGCCTGAGAAAAAACTGCATTTGTACAGTTTGTTAAGATGTAATTAAATTGCACTACACAAGCCAGAACTTTGTGGAGAAGAGATGAGACCCATGTTTAGCCTCTCATCCTGCACTTCATTAGGAACATTTGTAAACCTGCTTGTTCATTCAGAAAATCGTGCAGCTGCAGAAAAACCTGCAGAAGTCTTAGTAGGAAAGTTTGGGCCTAACCTGCCTTGTTGCTACTAAAGATGTGGGGAATGTTCTCTTTTCACAATGCCAGTTCATTTTAATTGATCACAGGACCAGATCATCAGGTTAAATAGTAATTAAACAAGACAAAAAGGTTGTACCTTTTTATTTATAGAGGAAAATAATGGTATTACATTTCTGTAGGGGGTAAAAGTATGGGGGCCTCAGTGAAATTGTGCTCTATGAAGGTGCAGAGCAATGTAAATACGGTAAACCAAATCTCAATGACTGGAAGCAATTTATATATCATAAAATATGTCTATTGGTAACTAATTACTTTACTAAAATAACTTGTGCTTTTATTCTTTTAGAATAAGCCATTTATATCTCCACAAGCACTGAACTGACACCCACATTAAGAAAAGAAAAGATATAATGTGATGTGTTTTATTGTTAAAATGTTAAACACAAATTGATTTTGTCTTTGCACATGTAGTGGATCAGATTAATGTCTCATTCACAAAATGTGATTAAGTTATACACATGTGACTGCTTTTACACAGCTAGGACATAGTCTTAACCAAATGTTAACCAAGAGTAGAACACACACACAAACACACACACCAAACGTGTCTGCCTGCATGACAGGTGACCTCAGGTACTGTGTCCCACATCCTTACTGTGTGCACAACAATAAATCAGAGTAAAACAATTAATCCTTGACCAAAAAGAGCTGAATACATAAAATAGGTTGCAGGTTTAAAACGGTAGTACTGGTTTTGTTTAATAGGTGCTAGAGTGCCGTTTGGGGTAAGTAACACTTTAAACGGACCATAGAAGAAGATGATACACATACACAATGTTGAAGTACGTATGCATAAATGGATAACATTTAAGACCATCATTGGTCATGTTGATTTTACAGCACATTTATATATTAATGTATTCTATAGCACATTTAAAACAAGGTTGGCCAAAGTGCTTTACAAAAAAACAGAAAAAGACAAGACCCAGTACAATGAACTGCAGAAGCAAACAAGTTAAAACAAAAGCACATCACAATATAAAACATAAAGTGAGTTTTCAGACAGGATTTAAAAGCCTATAAAGACTCTGCAGAGTGAAAATTGAGTGGCAGTTTATTACAGAGCCTTATGTTTGCCACCATAAAAGCCCGAACCTCTCTCTGCTTCAAGCGAAACCTTGGCTGAATCAAGAACATCTGGCTGGGATGTCTGTGATCTTTTGGGGTTTTAGAAATGGAGCAGAATGGATGAATAATTGAGTGCCTTTCCATTTAAATCTCAATGTGAAAATGGACAGGAAGCCAGTGTAAAAACCTGCTGAAACCAAGGCAAGGCAAATTTATTTGTATAGCACATTTCATGTACAAGACAATTCAAAGTGCTTAACATAAAACATAAAAACATTACAGCAAGGTGCAGGGAAAGAAAAAATAAAGAAAGAAAAACAAAGATTAAAAAAGATCAAATTGATTAAATAAAAACAACAGGAAAAAACTCAGATAATGAAATAAAGTTAAGATTTCAGCGTAAAAGAACCAAAATCAGATCTGGATTTGCATTCCAGTGTGATGTTGATGTCTACCAGGACCAGCAGCACTCTGGACCAGCTGCGGGTGATGGAGAGATAACCATAGTAGAAAGAACTGTAGTAGTCCAATCTGAAAGTGTGAATAAAATTTTCCAGGTCTTTTACAGGACAACAGGATTTTACCTGTCTTATGTTAATGCTTCCACCATCAGGGAACAATGAATTCTGAATTAAAAAAGATTTGAGTTTTTAGGCGACACTCAATAAATGATTAAAGAAAAATAAAATCAATATTTTACTGTCTCTCTCTCTCTCTCTCTCTCTC
>CM047992.1:3342196-3363627 GCA_026261665.1 Melanotaenia duboulayi | reverse complement strand
CTACATCCAAAACTCTGCTGCTCGCCTCCTCGTCTCCTGTGTTCCACAAACTCCGCTGGCTTTCTGTTTCAGTGTCACTTCAAAATTAGTCCTCCTCACTTTTAAATGACCTGACTCGTTCCTCTCAGACTGACCTCCTTCATTGCCATACACCATCTTTCCATTCCTCTCATAACCCACTGGAACTCTCCCCCAAAAGTCATCTGTATCAGCTCTGACCTCATAAAGTTCAAAATACTCTTAAAAACTCACCTCTTCAAGGATGTTTTGTTTATTTTAAACTTCCATCATGTTACTATGATGCAATGTTGCAGTTATGTTTTAGATCATAAATGAATCAACCTGTTAAAAGTTTCTTCTGGACCCGCAGGTGTTTCCAGTAAAACGACCGGACTCCGACCCCCAGCAGCCTGTTCCTCAGGGGGCGTCGTCTGGCGCCGGTCCAGCCAGTACCGAGCCGGGGGCCTCGCTCACCTGCCTGATCAGAGACTCCGAGCTGCAGCTGTTCGAGCGGCTCGGAGATGGAACATTTGGGGTGGTGCGACGAGGAGAGTGGACCGGACCCAACGACAGAGTGGTGAGATGAGGAGAGACAGAGAAGTAAATTAGTGGATGTGTTTTTGGAGGGTAGCAGGCGTTGTCATGACTTTGTCTCCAGTTGTCAGTAGCAGTGAAGTGTCTGAAGGCAGGTGTGCTGGACTCGGACGGCCTGGATGATTTCATCAGGGAGGTGAACGCCATGCACTCACTGAGCCACCAGAACCTCATCCGCCTGTATGGGATAGTCCTCACACAGCCCATGAAGATGGTAAATACACAATTTATTATTTTTTCTGTATTAATAAATATAATGAAATAGGATAAACTGTTTTTAGTGTTCATATTAAATCAGCCTGGTTAAACCTGCAGACGTTGCTGAAGGGTTGTGATTCATTCATATGGTCCCACAATGTATGAAATGAAGCATGAAAATTTACAGATTTATGTGCACAAGACTTATCTTTTCCCTTGGTTTAGGTGGCTGAGCTGGCTCCTCTGGGTTCTCTGCTGGATCGCCTCAGAAAACGTCAGGGTCACATCCTCATCTCGCTGCTGTGCAACTACGCCGTACAGGTCAGAGGAAATGAAGAAAAAATGCTTTTATTCATCGCAGATTCTTCAGTAAGAAGTAAAAATCAAATCACATTTAAATTATGTGACGTATGTATAGAAACAAAGACACAGCTAGCCACTCCACCTCACGACCCCAGAGACTGTGCAGGGTCCCCCCCAAACACCCGGAGTAAAGCGGTCACCATGGCAGTGCAAACTGAGCAGGCATAGGTACAGGTGTGGGGGATCCTCACGAGGAAAACACTTGAGTTAAAAAGTAAAAACAGACAATTAACAACTAAAAGGCCAGTACCAGAGGACCTCAGGGTTTGTGAGGCTTCATAACTTACATTTATTTAGCAGATGCTTTTCTGGTTAGGCGTAGCATTAAGTAGTGTCTTGCCTAAGGACCCAACTGGAAGGGGTTAATATTCTCCCCTGTGGGGTTCGAACTCTGGTCTCCTGTACGGGAAACCCTGGCAAGTAAATCAGCTGCCAACAACTTAAAGCATGTCAGTTAATAAATAAGAAGGCTCTTGCTCATTAAGAAATGGTCTCATCTCACATTTTACATGACCTGTTTGTGTCTACAGGTAGCGTGCGGGATGGCCTACCTGGAGCAGAAGCGTTTCCTCCACAGAGACCTGGCCGCCCGCAATGTTCTACTGTCCACCAACGAAACGGTGAAGATCGGAGACTTTGGCCTGATGAGGGCGCTGCCCACTCATACTGACCAGTACATCATGGAGGAAGGCCACAAAATCCCTTTCCCATGGTGAGGAGAACAGGTTGCAACTTTTTCTTTCTTTCTTTCCTCCCACTTATCTCATAATCACTTCTCTCATGATCTCTGCATCGCAATCTCTCCAGGTGCGCGCCAGAGTCGCTGAAGTCTCGAACTTTCTCTCATGCATCTGACACCTGGATGTTTGGCGTCACCCTGTGGGAGATGTTCACTCACGGACAGGAGCCGTGGCTGGGCCTGAATGGAAGCCAGGTGCCTCGCATTTTCCATTTTACTAGTCATTCTTACATGTATCTGAGCTTTCTGAGAAAACCTACCACTAAAACGAGCTGAAACATTCATGTGTATGTCTGCAGATCCTCCATAAAGTGGACGTTGAGGCTGAGAGGCTGTGCAAGCCTGATGACTGTCCTCAGGACATCTACAATGTCATGCTGCAGTGCTGGAGCCCCAAACCAGAAGACAGGCCCACCTTCATCGCGCTCAGAGACTTCCTGCTTGAGGTAACACAGTTTTTTTTAAACAGTAACCTCATGAATCTCAGCAGATGCAGAGATTGGCAAGTTGATGATTTTGTGGGAATCCTGCTCTTTTAAGGGGGTCGTACATGCTAACATTGCTAAATGCTCAAGTCATTTCTGTTTAACGTAGTCACACGCCAAAAATTTCTGCCAACTGCAAGTGGAAAATAACTTTTTATTTAAACAGTTCAGACACTGAAGAAACCCTTTGGTTTGATTTAAAAAAGAACAAAAAGCTGAATGTTTACTCTGGAATATGGGCCAAGAAAGGAGTGGAGATTTGCAAATGCTTCAACCAGCCACAAAAAAAAAAAGAAAAAACACTTAATCAGCTTTCTGGTATTTTTTTTGTATTTCAAACTCAAGCAAAGTGAATCCTAACAATACAAAAACCTAGCTTACAGTGTACTAAAATTTAAGCAGAGGTTGTGCATCTGGTCCAGCATGTGAATCTGTACTGTTTATTTGTAGAAATATTGTTTTAGAGGGAGGGCACTGCTTCCATCCCAGCCTGCAGCACAACCAGGTTTTGTTCAAATGAAGGATTCACACAGTTTTTACCAAAAAAAAAAAAGCATCAGTTTGTTTATGAACATATGATGATTATGTGCAACAATAACAAAGATTGTCTAATGTCAAAGTGAGTGAATTACTGCAGGTTCAGTGTAACTATGGTGTTATGAGATTAATGCAGCTAAGGTTAGTGTGTTCTTTCAAGGAGATTTAAAATTTTAATAATTTTCCTTGGAAGGGGACATCCCTTTCCCAGGTATCATAATCATTCTTATTTATTTTTTAGCAATAGCACAGGACTACATTGATTGTTCTCAGATAAATGTAAAGCCGAAGGCAGCAAAAAAAGTGAAATACGCCTTCAACACTGCAGTGAAAACCCTGCTTTTAAAGCATCGAGGAGATTTTCCTTAAAACAGCTGAGTGAACTTTGCAGAAGGAAGTGTTTTTTCTTTTTGTCCATTGTCATATATTATAGGATGAATGATTCAGCTGGGAGGGAACAGAGTGTTTCTTCCATGTCTGCATAGTGCCTCTGTTCCTGCTGATGGCAGTGATAATACAGGGAATGTTTGTCTTCTGCAGACCATGCCAACAGACATGAGAGCTCTGCAGGACTTCGAAGAGGAAGACAAGCTCCAGATTAAAATGGATGACGTGATTACCATCATCGAGGGAAGGTCAGTGTGTAACCTTTATTATTTAATCAACTCAGGCCTAAAAGACTGTTGCACTACCCCTAACTCGTCATTTTAAACTTAGTCTGGTACAAAAAAAGCAAATAAAAAAGCAAATAAAGTAATCTTCGAGCACAGAGTGAGGTTCTTTCTTGCACTTCAGGCGAACACACGTACGTCTTGTTGACACTGGATTCCTTGCATAGTGGAAAATTGCTGACTCACTATGGAAATACGCTCAGTCTTTGTGTGTGCGTGTCTGAATCGCGTTTTCTTTCTGTGACCTCCTAAAGTTGAAAGCCAGATTCCCACAACCTTGAGACACATCTTTTTGTCTCAAACAGCAGATTACACATCACTTTTGTGCCTGTTTTTTTGTATTGGTGTGTTTGCAGGGCAGAGCATTATTGGTGGCGAGGTCAGAACAGGCGGACGCTGCGTATCGGTCAGTTTCCTCGTCATGTGGTGACTTCGGTCGCCGGTCTATCCGCCCAGGACATCAGCCGACCACTGAAACACTCCTTCATTCACACTGGACACGGAGACACAGACCCTAACAGGAGCTGGGGACACGCAGACCGAATAGACAGGTTAAAGACACACAACACGAGCTCAGACCTAATGGAGAGTTTAATTTTATTGTAAATTGTTTAATGCTTTCATATCCTGCTTTTTTCCCCCTCTTTTCTACTTCAGGAAAAAGCATAATTAAACAGATCATGACATTAATTTAAGAATTCACACCACCCTTCTTTGATGTCCAACAAAGAACGAATCATACTGGCTTATCTGTACTACTTCCTAAACCTCTGTTCCAGATGTTTGTGTTTCCATATATCCAACTGGCCTCATACATGTATGCATGCATTCACAGCCAAAATTAAGTTAAAACACAAAAATGACCACAAATAAAAACCATGTATTTACTTGAGTGTGAAAATGACCTTTTGACACACACAGACAATATAAAAGCTGAAATAAGTCAGCTTATTTGGTTATGAGCTGTTTGTTTAAGACAGATGCATCTGTCTAATTTTGCCATATTAGAAAAAATTAGGTGCAAATAATAATAATAAAATAGCATTTATGTGCTCACGAAGAGCTTGAACATTTTTTTTCCATTCAAGTTATTAAAACATAAAAATCAGGTCAGACAAGACAGATGGGTGAAAACCAAAAGAAATTACCACAGCATGTTTTAGAGATCATTTAAAGTAAAAGAGACAACTTGTTCCAGAGCCTCAAAACCCTGGTGGGGGGGGCAAAAGCACAGTCCTGTCCTACGTCTAACAAGCGGGACAAGCAAAAGGCTTCAACCCCAGGAGCTCAGAGTGCACGAGGGCTCATAAAAGTGTAGCTGCGCTTTAATGTAGTTGAAGCAAATGTAATGTTTCTTTTTGAAAAAGTATGATCATATAAAAACATCTGTTACACCCCCGATATTAAATTAAACGGGTTGTTTCTGAGCTGAAGACTTCTGTTTGCTGTTTAGCACTGATTTTACTGCAGCTTCCCAGCAGAGGGCAGCAGAAGCCCACATGTAGTCCAACAGACAGCGCAGTGATTGGAAAAAAAAACTCTTCATTGTCCCACATTGGCTACAAAACTCAACGAGTCCTTTATCAACTGTTTTACAGACTGCTGTTGCAGTAGCAGAGTGTCAGTACATCTGCAGTAAACAACTTTAATTACTCAAGTCATGTTCAGTATCTATGTTTATTTAAAGCTGCAACTTCATTGAAGTATATTAAATATGCACTTTTTTTTTGCCTCTGCAAACTGATATTAACATGTAGTTATGTATTTCTGTAGTTTGTATTTAGGGAATCCCATGGACCCGCCTGATGTCCTAGGATTCGATTCTGGCATTGCAAGACCCACCAAACTCCCCAACCGTGCAAAGAGTAAGTTTTCTTCTCTTATTTAATATCGATGTTGAGGAAATGTGAGTTCATTCGTCTTTCAGTAAATATAAGCTGAAGGTTTTAATCTGTCCTTACCAGAGCAACCACCCCCTCGCCCACCCCAGCCTGCAGTTCTGCTCAAGAGTAAGTTTTTCTTCTCCGTTCTGAGCGCTCTTTGCAACCCACAATCTGACCTTTAAGCAGATATTAATGTTCTGGTGTTTGCATGTATCTCTAGAGCCACTATATGACTTGGTGATGGACGATTACGATGACGAGGATGACGCCAGCGCTTCATCTGGGCTAAAGAAGCTGGGAACGTCTCTAGGTCTGAAGCTTCGACCGTGGGAGGGGACAGGCGTTCGCACTGCCAGAAGTGAGGTGTCGCTCATCGACTTCACTGATGACAGCTTCAGCTCAACCACACCCTCTCCGCTCACAGAAACACATCAAGCAGACGAGGACACACTGAAGGTAGAGTTGCGTCTAGGTCAGACTGCCCTCACAAATGCCCCGTTCCAGTGTTTTAAAAGCTAAGAAATGTCTGATCTTTCATTGTCAGAGAGACACTTTTTGAAACACCTTTAAAAGCATGGTTTATAGATTTTTTTCTCCCAGCTTTACACAAACGGCCTCAGATGTTACTGTTTGTTTACCCTTATGGTCTATAAAAGGTTGTAAGAGCAGCAAACAGTAACTCAGGAACTAACGGCAAATCTGTGCCAAGTCACAACAAGAACTTTGCCTCTGTGTTGCCTGAACACAGCATTAGAGAGGAAGTTTAATCTCAGAAAAGACTCTAGTTTAAGACACTTCAGCGGCTGTTACCCAGTAGTTAATTGTAGGCATTAGTGAAGGATGATACGATTTTCATCTCAATCATCTCTCACTTAAAAAATAATCAGAGAAACTTAATGAACGGCTGCAACCTACAACTTTTCAAACAGACTGGTGTAAGTGGGCTAATTTTCCTAAATAGTCTTTATTTTAGCAAGCTGTTTACCACATTGTTAATAAAAAAAAAGAGAATGAAAGATAAAAAAAACATGGTGCTAATTGTTTTAGCTTTGACAGTGCACATAATAAAATCCGTTACTTATTCACAATGTTTTAATACAGAACTGCTGCACTTTTTAAGGTTAAAAGACTCAATTTAATATGTAACTGCCTGAGAAATCATAAAAAGCCCACAAGTGTAATAAACATTTAGTAGCGTCGGATGAAAGTGACTCAGATAAAATAAAAAGCTATTTTTACTGAGCTAGAAAATGATTCAGTTTATTTTAGTTTAGTGTGGTCTAAAAACAGAGCAGCTCGTTAGCAGGTAACTTAGCAGCTTAGTTTAGCCAGTTAGCTGCTTCAAAAAAGTTGGCTAACATTTTAATTTAGATTTGCTTAGAATTAACTATTTATTAGAGCAATTACTACTCTGATAAATTAGCATCTATAGCAGTTTTTATCTTGACTAGGTAGCTGCTTGTGAAGCAAAAAAATTGCTCTTTCTGTTCCACAAAGCTAGCTAGCAGTTTATTTTAGCTAGCTAGCTGTTTGTTTTGGTTTAATTTAGCTGCTGCAACACTTTCTCTGCTCTGTCTGTGTTGTGCTGCTGACACTGCAGCTGCATGAGCTTCAGTGAAGCTACTTTTGTCATGCTGGGTAGCACAGTTCACGCACGGCAAACAACTCAATTCTGTCCCTGTAGAACAAAATCAGTAGAGCAGTGTCGGCTTCGTCAGTCCATTGCAAGACAGCCCAAATAAAGCATTAAATTCTTCTAATTACTATTTTTGTTTTTATTTACAACATTGTAATTTCCCACTGGCATTAAAAAGTTTTTTTTTATTTATTTTATTTAATTTCCTTTCATTTCATATTAGCTTTATGACCTTTGCTCTGCAGATCATCATGGCCAAAGCTGTGTTTTAATTAACTGACAAAGGTCATTGACCTCACTTTTGGTCAGGGAACTTGATTTATGTAGACAATTTCCTTGAACTTCGTATTGAGCTGAGGTTGGGAGGAAAGATGATTGGTTTTTTTCCAGTAGCTGCACACCATCACCCCCAGTGGAGCTACCCAGGAATAAGAGGAGAGGGTCTTCTATTTACTTTTCCTGGCTAATCTTGCAATTTGAGCCTCCAACACTATAATTTAACCCACTCCTACACAAAAAGTGATTGAGCAGCAGTTCAGAGATTTTAAAGACACATCAGAGACGTCAAGCAACCACACAAACACCACAAATTCTCCCAGTGAAGTTAATTGCACAAAGCTTTAAAAAAACTAGTGTGAAGTCTGTGCTTACAATCACTTCCTGAATTCTCCAAGGGCAGTGTGCACCTTTTAGCCTAGAAATGTCATAAATAACCCCTTTCCTCTTGGATGCACCCAGGGAAGTGCAGTTTGATGGTGATTGGTGCTCATCGATCGATCATGTACATGTTCATGCTTTAGTGATCTACTGTGGGGTTTCACAGCAATTCAACCCCACAGCTTTAGCCCGTCTTCGATCAAAGTTTAGGCATGAAAACAGAAGAAATTAATGGAAAAATGTACACTGAACCCTGTTTGTCCAAAATATACTTTGTTGTAAATATTCACTTGTTGAGATTCAAATCATATTGAAGCAACTTTGTTTACAAATTGGCAATTAATTTACACCCAGACATCTTGCCTACAGTTTGATCCCACGAGCTTGTCAGGATGCACATCTTTGTGGTATATTGGCTAAAGGGGAACGTGGTACCCAGTAGCATAAATTTACATCTCTTTTTACATATTCTGCCTTGTGAGGTTTGTACAGCAAATTGCCATGTGCATCCTTTCAAGATGCAGTGTACTCAGTGGTGGAGCAAGTGTGTGCATCTGATAAAATGAGACCTCCTGCTGAGTCTGAAGGTTGCTCAGTGGTGGTATTAACCAGACAACCAGGGAATAATTTACATATTCTAATAAAACGCATCATTATAATAAGCCCTTGTTGTGGTCAGTTATTAAACAATCTGGACTAATGAGCCATGCGTCCAGGTGCTTCCTGTTGGAGGTGCCTGGCTGTGGAGCCACTCTTTAACATGATCCATGTTCATCTCTTGGGAAGCTGCTTCTTAACACTGAATCAATATTTTCACTATAGTTGTTGAATGTTAAATTATGTCCACCTCTGTCCTGTTAATAAGACTAAACAGTCATTCGGTGTATCTGATAACATAAGAAATACTTGTATTGGTTTTTCAGGACACTCCTTCCATCCTTGACTGGCCTCTCCCTCAGCCAACGTACGACGAGGTTACCGCAGACTTCGACGACCAATCGGAGGACCAGGAGGTGCGGTCCATCAACAAGGGGTTGACGGAAGAAGCTTTAGTCACTCCAGGGCCCAGCATGCCAGGCAGGAGCGAGTCCCAGTCAGCAGACCTCTTCCAAGAGCTACAGAGAGAGGTAGAGCCTCTCACACAGGAGTAGTCATGTTTTCTAAAGTCACTCGTAACCCATGTTTCCTTTTCTGCTAATATTTCTCTGTTTAAAGGTGATGGTGAAGCTACAGGTTCCCATGGCAACAGGTCGCTCCCTCCCATCCTCTCCAACCCCGATGCCTCTGGTTCCATTGGGTCCCCACCGGCAGATCTGTCTGCCTCCTCCTTCCCCTTTATCCTCTTCCTCCTCTTTCACCTCTTGTTTTGAGGATCGCCCAGTGTTGCCCCCTCGCAGCCCCATCCCCCCACTACGTCCCTCTAAACACAGCCTCTCCACTCGCACCACCAACCAGCAGGCCCGCTCCAGTTCTATTTCACTGGGTAACGAGGAAGAAGCACCTCCTCAGATCCCACCCAGAGACCATGCTTTCTCTCAACCGGGGTCTCGCTCCTCCTCTCCCCTCCCTCTGGTGCCACCACTCTCCTCTACACCTGTAGCACTGCCCCCTCCTCCTCTCTCCGCCTCTCCTCGCCGGACAGCTGGACTTCTGGGTCCTTTGTTGTCCTCCAACTCCCCACCCTCATCTTCCTTTCATCAAGCCACTTTACATTCCTCACGGCCAGGAGCGCCAGCCTCGTCGTACTCTTCCACCTCTTCGCTGGATCCCCTCACCTTTCGTGAGGGGCGTGGCCTCTCCCCGCTAATTGACAGCTCTCAGAACTCTAGTCCTGCCTCACTACCAGAGAGACCAGCCTTTCTAGAGAGGTGAGATACTCGTATCAAAATATGCCTTAAACTTGTTTATTCTCGCCCTGTTAAGCCTATTTACTCCAGATAGAGGTTTGTTGGTTGGTGTGTTTTCATGGCTTTGTTTTTGTATTCAGAGTACAAGTAAAATTGCAGCTTTCGTTCACAGATTAATATTCCTTTTCCTTATTTTTGTCTTCTAATCAGATATGGGGCAGCCAACATGGCGGCAGTCAAGCCCATGATGCAGCAGCAGCCGCCGGGCGGAGCCAAAACAAACTCCTCCTATAACAACAACAACGGACGAGCTGCAGCTTCCAACACACAGCAGGACCAGAGCATCACACAGGTGAGGAAGAGCAAAGAAAAATATAGCTTTTTTCTTTTCATTTAAAACAGCTTTTCATTGTTTTTATTGCAGATCTCGACACGAACACCAAATGTTGCTGCAGGTGGAAAAATGAAAAGTCACCAATTTAATGTCTGAAAGCTTCTGATTGACCTCTTTTTATCTACAAACTTTTAATTAGCAGAAGTCTATATATATATATATATATATATATATAAAGTAGCAGATGTAACACTAATTCAAATGGCTGTTTTAAAACAGAACATTAACTTTGTTCTTAAAAATATTAGGACATGTATGTGACTGAATGAGGGAAAACCAAAGTATAATTTTGGCTTATTTTAAATTGCATGTAGATTCAATCATGGGAATAAAGTCACAAACTTTAAAATGATAAATATAACCCTGTTTGTTTTTGTTTCCCATTTTAACTGCAAGGACATCCAGACATTTATCATAGTTTTAACAAACACTTTCAATCCTTAGCTGTAACTCCTCCACCCAGGAGATTGTTACGGGGAAATTTCTTCTTTTTTTAAATAATATTGAACTATGCAGTAAAATTCAAACAATCCATGAATCCAGACATGCATCTATTGATTCTGACTTGGTGGTAATGCTGACAGGTCCAAGGAGCCGTGCATGGCGTCACCATGGAGGAGTGTAAGACCGCTCTGCAGAATCACAACTGGAGCATCCCTCAGGCTGTTAACTATTTGAAGGTAAACCAGTCTACCTTTGTTTTCATGTTCACAACAGTTTATTTGTAGCAGCAGAAGAAAATCAGTTATAACTAAGAAACAGAGAACTGTGCAAAGTCAAATATCTTTATTCATTGTCAGGATGCACATCTTTTTGGTACAGTGGCTAAAGGGGGGTTTCAGACTATGAAGAAACCAGTCTGAACTCATCTGAGCTTTGTGACATGGTGCATTATCCTGCTGGAAGTAGCATCAGAAGATGCTCCACTGTGGTCATAAAGGGATGGACATGGTCAGCAACAATACTCAGGAAGGCTGTGCTGGTTGAACCAGGCCATGTTGGTACTAAGGGGACAAGAAATCATTCCCCAGACCATTACATCACCAGCAGCCTGAACTGTCTCTACAAGGCAGGACGGACTCGTACTTTCATGTTGTTTCCACCAACTCCTCAGCCTACCATCTGATTGTGGGGCTGAAAAGAAGACTCATTAGACCAGACAATGTTTTTCCATCTTCTATCATCCAGTTTTGAAGAGCCTGTGTGAATTGTAGCATTAGTTTCCTATTCTGAGCTGATGAGAGTGGTCTTCTGCTACTGGAGCCCATCTGCTTCGAGGTTCGTCTTGTTGTGTGTTCAGAGATGTTATTCTGTATACCAATATTTAATTCAATCTCACTTAAATCCCCATTTCTTCCCCATTCTGATGCTCGGTTTGAACTTCAGCTAGTCGCTGTAACTTGTATATTTTGTTTGATCAACTTCAACTCAACCCGAGCCTTTTCAGAAATGTTTTCAGCACACAAACACTGGTCACATTAGATTTTACACTCAAAAAAACATCTAAGGGACTTCATACAGGATGCAGTACACACGCTGCTTTTGCTGCAGGGATAGGGCGCAGAGCACGGGACAAAAGGGAGAACGTGCACAAGTCCCCTCCAGGTTCAATAAATAGATAACAGCTTGCCCCACTCTCCCCTTCTCAATATTCACTCCAGCGCTGGGAGGGTCTGACAGTCCTCTTAAGTGGACTGTAAAGCTCTCCAGCATGTTTCTCCATTGATGCCAGCTCTCTGATATCAGCCCAAGTGCTGCAAGTGTACGAGTTAAAAAAATCAGCTTTTTTCAAGACTGCCTCAGTCCTAAATAAAACAGACAGGAGTTCATAAAAATATAAAAAAAATATTGACAAGCTGTGGATTCTCAGCTCTGATGCTGCAGTCAGTGCAAATAGCCTGCATGTTCCTACAGCTGAGACGTTTCTTAGAACAGAATAATAGTAAACCTACACAACATGATCTCGTACAATAACGTGCTTGTATCTAAATGTTTTGTTACCCTGGTTTTATTGTATGTTGTAAAGCCCTGAGCGCCGGTCTGATGCTGCTGAAAGTCGCTGTCTTCCAGCGTATTTGTACCGCGCTGTTTAATTAAGTGTAGGAAGGTGGGCTGATGACAGTGGTAAACACCCTCAGTAAAGCATCAATGTAAAAGAGGAACTGCTGGAATCTGAAGTGATTGTAATCACAGGAAAACAACAGAACTACAAAAATATATAAATAAAGTGGTTGCCATGACAGCAGGATAACACAGCAGTCAACACACACTGAGCAGCTTGGCCTACCTGTATTAAAATGCTTCCCCGCTATATGCATCGTAGGTAGAGCAGCTGTTTCGGTTGGGACTGCGTTCGAGGGCTGAATGTGAGGATCTCCTGCGACGCTGCCAGTGGAACCTGGAGCAGGCCAGCACCGTCATGCTGGACACCTACGGACCACATCGCAACAGGTAAGTAAACTACAACCATGAACAAACAAGAAAGAGTACAGTTTGGGATTTTTGTACTACAAAGATGCTGCTTTCCAAACTCTGCTGATCTGATTGATCATGGACTAATCAGACAGTTTTCATCCTAAATTGTTTGATTTGTCACTTAAGAATCCAATGAGAGGGTCTACACTTCTTTTTTGTACAATGGAGAGAACTAAATTGTCTAAAATAAAGTAAATAACTGGAGTTATGCAATTTAAATCTAACTATTTTTTACTGAGACACTGAAGCTTCATATCACAACCACTTACATGTAACTCATATAAACAAGAAAATCACATCAGGTTTTTAAACAGTGTTTGTATACATGATCTTGTTCTTCCGTCAGTACCCACAGCTGGTGACCACAAGTGTGGGTAGGAACATAGATCAACCAGTAAATTGAGAGCTCAGCTCCTTGACCATAGCAGACTGAGGTAGAGCCCAGATGGCTGCAGATGCTGTACCAACCTGCCCGTTGATCTCCCGCTCCCTTCTTCCCACAACTGTGAACAAGACCCTTAGATTCTTGAACTCCTCCACTTGGGGCAGAGTCTCTTTCCCTACTCAGAGAGGACACTCCACCCTCTCCAGGTGGTGATTTCCCTTTGTGAATCATTTCCTTACTATGATGGAGGCGTTTGAGTACCTCCATGAACCTGAGGGATGTGTAGCCCCTGGTAGAGTCACCCAAGGCAAAGTGATTTCAGAGAAAGGGTCACTTTTCCAAGCCTGGCTTCTTCCTGGAGCCAGGCCTTGAAGGTGCCCCAAGTGAGTGCCTGATGGCTGAGCCTTGGCACATGGGGCTCGGCTGGACCCAGCCTGGAAAAGGCACACGTTGCCACCTCCATGTCAGCTCAGGAGGGAAAATCAGGTACAAAGTGGAGTGGATGACTGAAGGCAGGGACCTTGGCGAACTGATGCTTGGCTACAGAAGCTAGCTCTAGGGACGTACAACGCCACTTCACTGGCAAATAAACAAGTTCAAACTGGTATTGATCCATCCAGGGTGTGATTCTTTCAAACAAAAATACACTCACCCCGAATCTTGAGACAGATGTAAAGTTATTAAGACATGGAAAATATTAGCATGAGTGCGGACGTCACCAGAGCCATTGTTAACAGCTGACTTATTATTATCACACTGATAATATCCACACATACTTCATTTTATTTTCTCAGAAATAAAACAGCTGCCACTCCCCATTATAAATGAAACCGTCAGACATAATACCGTCACAGGGTAACGGGAGGCGTCACGTCATATTTTAGTGAAATGGTGAGTTCAGTGGCATTATTGGACATCTACCTTTTAGTATTTATGTGCATGTTTCAAGGAATATTTTTGTTTGTTCATTTGCTTTTTCTTTTTCCTGGATCATTAACAGCCGAAAACTATTGCTATCATAGTTGTTACCACACAACAGTAAATCTAAACAAAATAAAATGGAGAAATGGGTAAAAATAAGGTTACGCTTTCATTTTATTGCCACAAAATGTTGTTCAAAATAGCACATTGGTAAATGACGTTACGTTATCAATCAAAGACTATAAACTAAGGGTCTCCAACTCCAACAGTCCTCGTGAGCTACTGTCTTGCAGGTTTTAGATGTTTCCTACTACAACGCACCTCTGCACAGTCTGATATTGACCCAGTGATTTGAGTCAGGTGTGTTGCATCAGGAAAAAATATATAAAACCTGCAGGACAGTAAGCTCATGAGGACCAGAGTTGGAGATCCCTGCTATAAACAGTGAGTGGGGCGGCGTGGCTCAGTGGGTAGAGCGGGTGTGTTGTAGCCTGAGGGTTGCCGGTTCGATCCTTGGCCTGTCAAGCTCATGTCGAGGCGTCCCTGAACAACACTTAACCCCAAATTGCTCCCGATGGGTCGTCCTCGTGGCATGGCAGCCTCCGCCATCAGCGTGTGAATGGATGAATGTGATGTGTAAAGCACTTTGGGTAAAATACAGACTATCAGTATTNGCGATGCATAATGTAAAGCTCTTTGGGTAAAATACAGACTATCAGTATTGGCTGGTCCTTTTTGCAGTAATCAATTAATTATCAGCCCTAAAAATCCTAATAGGTGCACTCTTACGTCTACAGCACAACACATATATAATAACTACATCAGAAACTTAACCTCTTATGAAGAACCACAACCTGACCAACCTGAGTTTGAGGTTACAGCAGCTGATTTTCTCCTCGAGCCGCTAATAGCATCACTGCTTTCACCAGCCAGTGTTTTAAATAAAAAATTCTGTCTGCCGCCACAGAAAATGATAATTATAAGAATCCAAACATTAAGTTAAAAGCTACAGAGTTCTGTGATTAAATCCAAAGTTTGAACACTCATTCAGATGAAACTATTTCCTTCTGTGTCAAAAGGAAAACACAGTGAGCTCCAATCAAGCACTGATGAGCTCCACGACCCATCTGGACAAAGTTTCCTGGATGACTCATCCCTTCAGCGACTCAAGATGCTTCTTAATGAGGGGAGAGATGTGTCTCTCTCCCTGCTGTGAATACCTGTTAACGTACTGCATCAAACGCGTGCATGCTCGTTTCTAGCTGCCAGAGCTGCTTGTTGGATGAGTCGGTATTTACTTGAACAGTTTATGTGTCGAGACTTCGTTTCTGGTAAGCTGCTGCAGATTTGAACTGAACGCATGCATGTTGTAAACGCCCATGCCTTTTAGCTATTAGTGACGCGATATAAAAATCAGGGAAGTATCAGGTGATGTATGGCTGTACTTTTTGTGTAAAGATGATATGTATATAATAATGAACTAAGTGTGTCGACACACGTGCAAACTGCTGGTCAGAAAAAAAAAGCATTTTAGGTAATGATGTGAAGATGCTGCTGATATGAATGCTAATATATCCGATGTGTGTATTGTTTGTTGTAAAGGTTCCCTGTGGAGTTTTCTTGTAAACAAAGTATTAAAAGTCTGAGTCTTACATTTATTACATCCAAGTTTACCAGAAATCTGTCTTTTCTGCAGCTTTTGCTGGAATATTACAGCCACACAGACTCTTACAAAAACCTACTCAGTGCCATTATAGGTGAAATACTCCACAGGTTACCTTTAAGAAAGGTGTTTTGGACTAAACTTTATAACAGTAATCTGAAAAAGTGATGGTCAAGACTTTGAGTGCTGCTTTTCCTCAGATGGATGAAAACAGGGTATTTGTTTTATCTCTACAAATGAGGCATTGATTGCATCGTAAAGCTTAAAGTTATCACTTGTTGTTATGAATTTGCTGTTCGATAATCAGGAACACGAAGTGAAGAGCTTTACTCTCATCCAGTCGATTACACAGGCAGCTGCTGACTGAGCTCACACACAAGATGATGTTAATTACATGTTGTCTGTTGTAGNGTCAGTTGATGTTAATTACATGTTGTCTGTTGTAGCAGAGTTGGCTTTTAAAACAGCCACAAGATGTTGATTTATCCCAAAAAGAAATTCAGAGATAAAGGAAAAGTATTTCAGAACTACACGGTGGTGAGTGGTGAACCTCCTACTTTATGCTCAGCCGTAACAGCTTGTGCAGATGCTGTTTTATTTGATGCTGACTGTGTTATGCTGTTCAGAAAGGCTTAACAATGTTAAATTCAAACTGCTTTTGTTGTTTTATAATAAATGGAAATTTTCTTTTAAGAATTGCTGATATTTTCTGTGGTCATTCTTCTACGTAACCTTTTTTTTAAACTATATTAGGGAGAAAAACACTTGGATAAAAGAAGCTTGATTTTACAGTTAAAGAAGCAATACAAAGCTTCCTACCACCACACAACGTGCCATTGCTTTCAGCACATTGCTTGCTAGACGCCTTATTCTCCTGAAATGGAAACAGGTTTCCCCACCAACTCACAGCAGTTGGATTCGAGAAATTCTACAATTAGAGAAGTTAAGGTTTTCAAGGAAGGGATCTTTGGTAGCATTCCATAAAACCTGGGACCCACTGTTGGCATATATTAGCAATAGTCTGACTGTGGTACCTGACGATGCTGAGGACTCTTCCTGAACGACGGGAAGACTATAGGAGACGTACCCTCCATACGTTTTTTTTTTTTTTTTAATTACTTACCTACTTGTCCTTTTACTACTATAATATATCACTGTGATTGGTTTTATTGCACTTTTACTTTGTCCATCACTGTACATTACTAAGGTTTCAGATTGGTGACTACACTTGTGAGGGGTTGATGGGAGGGATTTTGGGATGTGTCCCGGTTGGGCTGTCCATNAGAGATGTTGGGATGTGTCCCGGTTGGGCTGTCCATGACATTGTTATCTCCTCTTATTTTATTCTTTTTCTTTTCAAAGAAAAAGCAGACACCTGACACAAAGTGAAATGAATGTAATCTGTTACAAAACTCAATAAAGAAATTGGAAAAAAAAGAAGCAATACAAAATGATAAAAAAAATAGTATTAAATAAAAAAATTGCTTAACAAAAATTGTGAATTAACCTATTTTAGGAGAGTTTAGAAAGATCTAATCATTTTATTAATACTTTCTACCTAAAAACAAAACTGTAAACTAAAATCCCAGAAGTAAACTTTACAGTGAGGAATTACGAAATGTCAGGTGGAGTCCTCTATCTGGAATTTGTCACTTCGGCTGTTTATTCAGACCTTTAAAAACGACTCAAAGGGCCACTGGGAAGTTGAACTGGTGAGGCTGCAGCTCCTCAATGCTGCCAGCTTTGTTTTGAGTTGTGAGTCTGGCTCAGATCCTCCCACCCCTGGTCCTCAAGGCCCACTATCCTGCAGGTCTTAGATGTCTCTCTGCTGCAACACACCTGATTCAAATGACTTATTTGTAGACTTGTGCAGAGCTTGTCAGAGAGAGCGGGAGGTGTTCCTGCAGGATAGTGTGCCTTGAAGACCAGGGTTGGGAATCACTGCTCTACTGCTCGTCATTCCCCTCTCCTGTCAGGCACCTTTCAGATAAAGAGACACAGCAAACAATGACCTCCTGTAAAATACTGCTCCAGCAAGCAGTAAGTGTTTCTGTTGAGAGTAGACATCATTGTTAAGGCGAGACCCTGGTTCCATCAGTAACATTTTACTAAACCACCTTTCTCACTTCCTGGTGGGGTTCACACATAAACATTACTTTGGTAGAATTTAAAATGACCATGGTTTGAGCTAAAATACTTTTTAAAAGCATCACAACTGCCTCTATGGACACTTTATAACTGGTTGTCATGGTTACATATCACCACAACTTTGTTTCTTTGTTGGTATCTTGGCAATGGATTCTGTTAGGGTTAGAAATCTGAACTATTTATTTAGGGTGAGCTGTTGGCTCACACAAAGCTATACACTTTTTTTTTTAACTGTTCCTGTTCAGCAGCAAGTTTGTTTCACTAAGTGGGAGCTTAATGTTTCTACAGAGAAAGAAGCTTTGCAAATATCATTCTCCCTTTGATAATTACTTAACAATATTTATATTTAATTTGGCTACTGAATAACATAATGAT
This sequence comes from Melanotaenia duboulayi, assembly GCA_026261665.1. NCBI lineage: Eukaryota > Metazoa > Chordata > Actinopteri > Atheriniformes > Melanotaeniidae > Melanotaenia > Melanotaenia duboulayi. Next base: position 3,345,656 of record CM047992.1, on the reverse strand, counting down.
GCTGGACTTGACAGAGGGGAAGAAAAAGAAGAGGGAGAATGAATAAAAGGGAAAAGTAAAGAAAAAGGAGAGAAAGATACAAAAGATAAAAAACAGCAACAACTGTACAATCGAACCAAATACAGCAGACATCTTACAACCACTACAAGCAAACAAAGCAGAGCACTATCAGGAGCAATAAAGTCTTTTTTTCATGAGTGTGTGTGAGCGAGTACAAAATGTGAGGAATCAGTTGTGTTTAATGATGAGTGTGTCCCCTCCAAGGGTCAAAAGCAGAGCAAGAGAGCCACCAGAGCCACCATGGATCCCAGTTAGCCAAACCATCACAACCCAAACAAAAGGCTGATGAAATGAACAAATTAAACACACACAATGTGTATAATAATGATAATTAACTATTTTTTTCCTCTCACTTTTTCTTACACTGAAATGTCCTTAAATATGTTAAAAGCCTCCACAGCCTGGCACCTCCTCCTCCCACTGGTCACCAGCTTTGCTGTGGGATGCTTAAAACAGCATTTTTAAAGATCTTAAGTTTTCCTGCCGCTGAAGGGGGAGGAGTTATAAAGTCTGGTAGCCTCAGGTAGGAAGAACCTGTGGCGTTCAGTGGAGCTCCTCGGTGGTCTCAGTCTCAGTCAAACAATGACAAGGATGAAGTTTGGATCCAGACTGTGTATTATCTTGATATTTTCTCCACTGAAGAAAAACCTTGTTTTCCCCCCACACCATCATACTGCCTCCTCCAAAAGTTCTTAGCATATGTGCTCCATATTCATCCCACAAATTCCTTACAAACGTGGCATCAATTCTAAAAATAAACAGGCTGTCCTACAGGTTTATTTCCAATAAGCATTATTACAAAAAAAAAACATAAATTTCTTCATTTCTTATGCTAAGATGGTCCATCCATCCATACATCTGTAGGATTTTCAGTAACTTTGACATATCAATTCACCTCTTCTTGACTGCACCAGTACGTGACTGTCATGAGAATTTTGTGATGATCAGAGGATTTCCATGGTAATCACAGCCGAGGCAATTCGTCTTTGCTATTTAATATCTTCAGGAGGAAGTTTGCACCACAGTTCAGGTCAACTGGTAAGTAGCCCTGTCTCTAATGGAAGTCTTGTCTCTGCTCTGCAGGGAATCAACACACACACAGAGCCTCACTCAGTCACTCACACCCTCGCCTCCTTCGAAAAATTGATTGCAGCTGCAGAGCACTGTGGTCTGAAGGCTCAGTGTGATCCCTGGACGGAGCTCGAACGCTCGCACTGCACTTCTCTGCTACATCAGTAAGCACTCTGTCACCCTTAGTGATGATGCATGACTCACAAACACACACACCTTTTGTTTCTCACATATACAAAAACATCTAGAAACCAGGAAGTGTCTCCATGTTTCTGCTTCATGTCTTCACAAACAACTGTCTTAAATAGCTGAAGTTTATTTTGCGTTTAAATGTGAATATGTCAGTTTTCTCAGCGGGAAGATGAAATTCTCCACCGCTGAAATACATCTAGTTTGCAGACAAGTACTGTTGGTGTAATTTAAATTTTATCATTTGTGTCGTCGTCCACCAACTCGGCACAAGTTTCTTTTTAGAGAAAAAGCAATAAAAATGAATTCAGCTGCTTTCACATTTAAAACACACACTTTTAACAAATAATATGCTTTGTCATTTATTTATGAAGGAAAATTATTCAGTATATTTGAGTTTGAACTTATAGAGTATTAACAGCTGTTTTTATGAAACAGAAATCATCTTTGTGTTTACACAAAATTATACACACACACGTGTTGTCTTAAATTAAACAAGGTCCAATTTACTAAAACACCCAGCTCTAATTACACCTCAAAACTAATGGCAAATCCTTAAAATCCAGTTTTTTCTGCTCTACTCCAAATGATTCTGCATAGGATTTCACTTCAGGGAACATTTGTTTTTCAGTTTTTCTGTGAAAGATTTGTGTTAAATCTGTTAAGATCACTGATAACAGTCTCAGACAGGTGTGATAATTAGTTTCCCAGGTGAGCTTAATTAAAGGGAAACTACTTAAAGAGGTTTTTCCGCACTATTAAGCAAATCCCGTTTTCCAAACTGTGTTGGGAAAAAGACGGATCTGTCAGCCAACGGAGAGGTGAAAGGAATAAAACCATCGTACTGTTAAAGAGCAGCATATAACTAAAGTCTCCATTCAGCTAATACATCGTATTAAGAGATCAGCTGTTCATAAGAAGCTGAAAAAGTAATCCAAAACAAAAAATGTGCTTTGTTCAATATAATCCAGATTAATACATAACCAAATATCATTTTAAAAAATTGTATTAATTGTCATTTGCATTAATTATCAGCATATGCATAATCATTTGTTACACAGCAGGTTTGTAATAATTGACCTCTTTCTAAATAAAGTGAAATATTATTGTCTCATTTCTTCAAAATAATTTCTAGATTTGGATGATAATCCTTTTTGGTTTTAGAACATATTTCTGTAGAAATCTCAAACCTTTCCAGCACCTGCAGGACTGACACTTGACAGGTGAAATGAACTGAGATGCACAATTTAAAAATGTACTATCAACTGTAATTGATGTAAAGCGCTTTAGTTTCTGGTTATTAATCAAGTCAGTAGATGTCTGTCTTCAAACCATCATGGAGTCAGCGTTGACTTGATAAAACAGTCCAGCAGCAGCAGCCGCAAAATCAATGCAATCTGTGTCCAGGTACAAGTTTAATCTGCTGGTGTTATTATTGTAAACTACATACTAAATCTGAGTGCAGAAACGGTAACTGCGCAAGGCATTGATTAGCTGAACAGTCAATTTAGTCCACCAACCGAGATGATTTATTTCTTGAATTGAAAAGAAGATGAAAATTCATCAACCTGTGATTCATGAGGGGCGCTCACTCCGCACTGTAAATGAAAATGTAATTACTTTTCAAACATCTAAAAGTCGCTCGGCTCAGCAACATGAAGTGCATCTATTAAAATCTTGGTGTTGACGATGGAGCGTGCGCTGATTTCCCCCGGGCGCATCAGACATTCGGCTCCACATCAGGCCCTCCAAGCTAATCGAGAGTCAGCTGGAGGCCGTACCTGTGATTGCTGGGGATCGATCCGTCCAGACTCACCTGCTTCTGCTCCACCTGACACAGCAATCGCAGGGCGGCTGGGTCGAAGCAGCAGCCGATGGTATGGACTGATTAACAGGACAATTGACAAACTGATAACACTTCCTGACTGTGTAAAGGCCTTCAGGACTGTGGAAGCTGTGCCAACACACTTTACTGATAAAGAGGCAAAATCAGAGAGAGAGAGAAAATTCTCCAGTGACAAACAATGTCAGTCGGTGATAGAAAAGATTTCAGCATGGCTGAGCATACACTTACTTTTTCTTGTTGTGCACATATAGCGAACCTTTTCTATTGTCAGTGTAATTGTTGGTTGGTTAAGTT
>CM047992.1:3328992-3341185 GCA_026261665.1 Melanotaenia duboulayi | reverse complement strand
AGTAACACTCACATGAAGAAGAAGCTACATCTGCAGCATTAAGGGACCTTAAATCAAGAACATCTGATATCTGGCCATATTTGTGCAAGGCTTGCAGCACTGATGCTCAACTGACACTCTGCAATTATGCAGCAGCATCTGTGCTCAGTAATACAAAAGTAACATGGCCAAACAGTGTAAGACTTATTTTAAAACTAAAAAAAAAGCATTTGAATGAAACTGAATGTAAAAATATGATTGTTAATCATACTGTTCTGCTGGTGAAAATGACTTCCTTTTTTCTGTGTTGCAGCATACTGGAAGAAGCCTCTGTCTGAACAAACTGTGTTGTAGAAGTTGTGGAGAATTGGTTATTATTATCAGTCTCCAGCACAGAACCAGAAATTTGGGATCTGGATTGTTGGAAAATAATGTGAACAAAAGCTGACTGCTAACAGTTCGATGTCCAAGTTGTAAGGAACTGCAGGAGCTCCTGCTTTAGCTTTTACTCCATTATCTCAAACTGCTTTTACAGTCTTAAAACAGCGTAGAGACGCACTAGTCCGGAATATGTTACTACAGCCACATCTTCATCTAATACTGCATTCCCTGTATTCCTTTTGTGTCATTTATTAGAATTTCAAGCTTGTCTATTTTCCTGGTTAACAATGTCACATTTCCAAGAGCGATTGGAAGGAATTGTTTGAATTTTCTCCTGCCTTCCATCCTCTGCATGGCAGTTACATCTCTTCAGGGATTTCTTAGGAAAAATCTCTTTTAAGGTGTGTAACCCTCTGGGGCACCCTTCAGTCCAGATAAACCTCAAAGAACCTTTAAACCATTTTGGTCTGAATTCACCTTTAGCTCCTGCTAACCCAAAATGACAGCTCCTCCTCCCCCATGTTTCCAGTTCCTTTGATTGCATAGAGATGGCTGCATGTTAACTAAACACAGACTTCTAAGTACAGACACCACAGAGTCTATTTTATCCCCTCTGTAATTTTACTATTTTCTATAACTATTAAATCTCTTTACATGGTTTAAAATATCACACGTGTTTGTGTGAATAGATCTCAGGCATCAGTTAAAACTACAATAAATACGGCTATGAACGTGGCCCTCCAAGCAGGCGCTTCTTAATGTGCAAAACTATCTGACATGTTTGCCACACAAATATAAAATAAGAATAATATGTCATTTGCTAAGAGGACGTCATTAAACACTCTTAGCAAAGCTGACTTTAAACACCTCCAGGACATCATGTTCATCTAAAAACAACTTGAACTGAGTGGGGACAACTTTTTCTAGGATTTTAGAAATAAAAAGCAGCCTTGAGATGGGTCTAACGTCGGCCAGCACGCTACCATCAAGGCCAGGGTTTTTTTTACGAAGGGGCTGGACCAAAGCATGTTTAAAATTCAATGGAACAACTCCAGATGACAAACTACTGTTGATACCAGCCAGAACCGCCTGCCCTATATTAGGGGGAAAAAAGTTCAGTGGACAATCTCTAAACAGAACTAAAGAGTTTAGCAAGATAATGAGACAGGCCATCGTGATGAATACATGACCAGAACAGAGAAAAACAGAGCTGAAGGACCCAAATGCAGATAGTTCAGGCAGGAGGCAGAACTGGTGCAGGTAAGAGGGTTTATTTCCCAAAAACTCAGGAACAGGGAACCAAACGTTACAGGGATGAAAACATACACAACAGGGATAAACCAGGATCAGACGAGGAGTAACTGAAAACCCAGGACTTGAATACGCTGACAAATTAAACACAGGTGACGTGCATGAGCAATCAGACAAGGAACCAAAGAAACACAAAACTAAGCCTTGAACACCAAAAACCAAGGACAAAAACTAGAAACACGACCGAAACTAAACACACGAAGTCAGAACAGAAACCATAAACCATGACAGGAGACGACAAGGCTGATATTGTGGATAAAAACTCTGCCTCCTGCAAAAATGGCCCACTGTGCTGCTATAAAATTCTCCATGAGCTTAACATGTCAGATGCTTATCATCTCCTTGGGCCTGCATATTACTTCTTGCTTACCTTTTCTTAGACCCAGGTAACCCGTAAAAGAACCTTATCAACACTTGAGTTCATTAAAATAGACTTAGGAGTCATCTGTCAACAAACAAGCTGGATGAATTTATGTTAATGGCCACTGACAAAGACATCCTCACGCCACTGGACACAGAAACAGTCAGATAGGACGTCTGGGAGTGAATTAGTGAGAAAGTTGTTCTTTTATGTTAACAAGGTGAGATGGGGTTCTTGAACTGATTAAGATAATACCAATTTCAGTCTCACAGTTGTCTATTAATGAACTTCTCCCCCCCCTTTCTGGCAGAATTCCATTACTTGCTCTTTCAAATGATTCATAAAAATGAATTAATTTTCATCCTTTTTAACTTATTTACGTAATTAACGTTATTAAATGCTACTTTTATCTGTAAGATGGCTCAATTGATGAACTTCAATAATAATTACTTTATTTCTATTGCTCTCGTTTTTGAAGCATTAACATTCCTTCTTTTATTGTTGTAAGTTTATAATTAATCAGCATATTGTATGAAACAGTGATAAACTGATCAATCATGTGCACTTTTTTTATCACGTTCCCTCATACATCATTTTTCAGCTTGTACTGCTACGTTTGCTTGGAAGACATTAATAATCGGATCAATCACTGAACATCCTTTCTCCCTCTTGACTCTCTTTCTGTCTCACAAAGAGATTTGTCAAAAGTTACTGATGTAATTGGTTGTTTTGGGGCTTTAAATGTGGTGGTAGGGGAATCAATGGCTTCTCTTGATGGCATAAGAAAAAACATCAACTCAGTGACATAGCCAGCAAACAGAAGAGAGCTCAACCTGATTCATGCTTCAAAAGGTTTAAGTTATTAGTAATTTGATATAGAGGAGGGGCAATAATGTGTCATTTTCTTTCACTTTTATTTGGCTCATGATAAAAAAAAAAAAGAAAAATCAACAAATTAATAACATACAAGGCATACATAAGATCTAATGGGTGAGATAAGCTCACTGACTGCATTGTGGGAAGGAAGCCTGGTTATTGGGAACCTCAATGTGGCTTAAGTGAGTTCTGTTGGGAGCAGACCTGCAATATCATAACGGGCCAATAATAATGATGACTAGCAATTAAAAAAAAATCTTTTTCTATCTGATCTGGAAGAATGCTTTATATAAATACAGAACTGCTTCATGTTTTCTGGATAGCATTTAGCTGTTATTCACATTTTTATATTCTTTCATTCCTAAAAAATAAGGAAAAAGGAAAAAGAAAATCCCGTTAAGCCCCTCCCTGGTGCTTTCTCTCAGCTTCTCCAAGGACAGTCACAGATGGACCAGACTTCTACATGGTCAGTCAAACTCTGGCCAGGTTTTTCAGATTGTAGAATCACTTTGCAAGAGTTTTAACACAAAACCGAAACCCAATGTCATCTTAAAATCACTGGGTTGATGTCTGTGTCTGGATTACGGGATTACAGGCTAAGGTGATGAGGTTGGAGATGCAGCTTCACACAGTTAATGAAAGCTTTTAATCTTTACTCTGTCCTCTGAAAACCACAAATGCTTTCAGTCAATTCAGTCTAAAAATATATTTTAAAACATTTTAATTTCAAGCCAAACTATGATGTTTTTCTCACCTTAATTTTACATTTTAAATCAATGTGAAGGAATAATCCCAGAAAGGTACATTTTCTTTGTTGCAGCAGTTGTACCCTGATGGGATACAGAAGCGGTGTACAATCAGTGGCTTCTATTCATTTATTTTTATTAACCTTCTTGTCTGTATTGTCTGTAAAATAATGATTCTCTACCCAAGTGACAAAAATGTACCTGGTAGGAGAACACGAAAACTCCACAGTGAAAATCCCCACCCGAGACACAAAAATATGGTTAATCATCACACACCTGAACAGGCTGCAGCAATGTAGAAAAAGAAAAAACTATAAAACTTTTAAGTAACCTTGAGAAAGTATGCCCCTGGAACACCTATATTTTTGTGACAACAATTAAAATGGATGTAATTGTGTACATATACAGAGCATAAATGAAGCTTAACCCCCCCTAACAGATGCAATTTTAAAAATTCCGTATACGTATCATAGCTGCCATGCGTTCCTAGTGTTCGTTTGACACGTAAGCCACTCCCGTTGACTTGAGGCAATGTGTCGCCTGCGCGAGTTGCAACATTGAAGTTAGAGTGGCTCATGCAAATAAGAGCATGAACACGACAAGTCAGATGTAAACACAATGTCGGTAAGTCTTGAAGACCCTCTCTCGGACCTTGTCGGCAGTTATAATTTTTCCTATTCATTGCACAGTGATAAACACACATGCCTTAACAGTTGGCAAATACAGTGGAAATGGCATTACAATCTGACCAGTAGATTGACCTTTAAACTATTTCAAAGTCCAAGTGCTGTGTACTGCCCCTTGCAATGGCCTTTTTGCCGGGCCATGCTTCTGTTTGCAGTAAATACGTATACAAAACGGAACTAACTTATGAGTACTTAACAAAGCTCCACTTGAGAAAAAAAGGAAATAAAAGAGAAATGTCTCTTTAGAGTTAAATAAAGGTTAATGGTGTTTATCTTAAAGATACAGTAATTTCTATGACTTGTGGATAACTAACTGATAGCTGGACCTTTGGGTACAAAATTGGACCTCATTTTTTTATGTGGAGGTTTTTTCTGCCTAAACCTAACCAGTTTTGTTGCTTAAAAGTAGATCAAAAGCTGACAGAGAACTAAAGAGTAAAAGAAGAAATAAAAGAATAAAAAGCAACAGGAGTCATACTGGATCTCTTCCAACTCCCAATAAGGATTTTGTTGCTGGTTTAGAAGAAATGCACACATGCATGGTGAATATTTTCCATCTCGAATACTGCTGTGCCAAAAGACAATCTGAAAAGACATGTTTGCGTGTATCCCTGAGATTTAGAAACATGTATGTTACACAAGCAACAACTGGCTTGCTTTTCACTCATGTCAACATTTCATGTCATTAATCCTGAGCTGAAATTTATTTATAACTCCAAACATGCCTGAAAGAGAGCATTTAATATCACACAACTTTATCATCTCACCATCAAGGCCTTGACCTTCAGGATGTCCAGACAGAGCCTTCTGAGGATGTCCTTCAGCTTGCTGAATGCTATCTCACCACACAGATCGGCTCTGATGAAAGGAAACTATTAGATACTTCCAGATGACCTTTGGACACACATGAAAGCGACTTAAAATCCAGAGGTGCCAGGACACAAGCTGTGTAAGAGCGCACAAGCGACAGGAGGAGGGCAAAAAATTAATAAATAAAAAACAATCTGGAGAATTGCTCCCACCCACGCTGCCAGACTACTCATTCCCATGCTGTTTTAGTGGAGCAGAGAAAGTCTCGTTCATGGAGGTTGTGTTTGAAGATCAGAGAGGGAGGAGGGCAGGGACTCATGGATGAAATTTAAGTCAACCACATCATAAACTGCTTCCAAATAAACTGTATTTCACTCAAAGTGACTTTGTCTCGATTAATCACATTTTAATCTTGTAACACTATTTTTTCCTATGAAGAAGATTTTAGTAGATGACTCAATCAAATAATNTAGATTTTAGTAGATGACTGAATCAAATAATAGAAACAGACAATACTTTAAACTCAAGCTCTAGTAATGTCTGGAAAAATACATTTACGTAGAAGCTTAGAGCAGAAAGGAGGACCATAACAGATTTCGATGTCACCATTACCTTCTTTTTGTAGGGAGCTTACGGGGAGAGGCGCTTATACAAAGATATCGTTACTCTCAGGTATGGTGGATCACTAAGAACAACAGACACCATTCAGCCAAATTATCTACATCCCTTCCCTTTTGCAAACATCTTCCCATTGAACAAGGCACACGTAGAAAGGAAGACTAACTGGAGAACGTGTTTACTAAATAGCATCACAAAATAACAAGAAGAACTTCCTATAATGTAAACAAAGTGTGATAAACAATATACATTGCACAGAAAATGGCAACATGCAAACATTCATTACACATACTTGTAGTTTGGCTTGTAAACATGGCCTGCGTGTGTTATGTACAGTGTGTTGCTTCGATCAGCAGGAGAGCGTGATGTGGGGCTGACTGAATGTTTGCATCACATGTCACCTGTAACAGTCACTGGTCTTGCTGTTATGGCATGGGGCCTGGTATTTGTGGCATGGGGTCTGGTCCCTCCTTCCAGGGTTGCTGGTTGTGGAGTCTGGGTTTACTGCATCCAGCTGAGATGGTGGCAGCTGTTCTGCAACTGGAAGGACGTGGGGTCGATTTCTTCTGTACTCGCCACCATTAGACTGGATGATGTAAGAATGTGGCGCCGCACCCGTCTCCTCTTCCACACCAAGCTGGTCATAGCCTCTGAGGTTATTCGAAACACCTGTACCACCGATAAATGTTGAAGATGGCCTGACCCGTCATAGTGGAGTTTTAGGGTGTGTTTTTTAGTTGCAGAATTTGGCATTTATATATTGCAGTACTCACATGTCTGCCATGACATGAGTCACATGGACTGAAAAGTGACTTTTAAATTTGGAAATCACACTGGACTAGATCTTTTAGGTTAATACAGAATTCCATGCTTGTCTTTCTTGTGCACAACAATCATGGATGAAACCAATGCCAGCAGTTTCAGTTCTATTTCCATCATAGGCAACAAGACTGGCGACCTTTTTTTTTTTGATATGTTGGCTGCTCTTCATTTGTCACTCTCCTAAAAGTATTCAACAGCAGGACATTGCATTTTCCCCCCATGTCTACTTTAATTTCTGTGGGTGTGCCATTAATGTTCAGAATGTCAAAGCCTTCATCGCTTCAGTCAGTTTCAGAGACAATGCAGTCTATTTCAACACCATCACCATTAAATGTGTCATCTTCGTCCTCTGCAGGTTCATCCACCACAACATCATTCACAGATTATCTGGAAATATTTCTGGTGAAGAGTTTTGGCATATTGCTTCTGCAGCATTTTCTGTAATGATTGAGGCTGTTGCATTTGTGGCGCTTTTATCCAAAAGTTTCCTGGACATTTTTCCCCTTTAGCTTAATGGGAGTTTGTAATGGCTTTTGGATATGATACATCAACAACTGTTGCCCAGCTGGCTAATNGTATGATTGTGGCCTTGACTGGGGCTTTTTGCTTGGGACTGGCCTCACGGCATCAACAACTGTTGCCCAGCTGGCTAATGTTTGCTACTTTCTTCTGTCATCTCATGAATGCGACAGTTAGAGATGGCTTTAGCCATTGCCAGCTCACTGTTTCTAAACAAGGATTTCCTGAGAGGTGATGCCACACACGATTCGGTCACAGATTAGCTATCAGTTTAATCACCACAGTTGCAGTTATTTGCTTTTATCTTTAAATTGCTGATGAATGACTCCATACTATCACCTTGTCTCTTATGTCTTGAATGAAACCCGTGTTTCTCCATTGTCCTTTTGCTTTGATGATTGCAAATCACCCTGAATTTTCTTTTCTAACAGTCTGGATCCTTCCTTGTGAGATCCCTGCTCCGTCCCCACCAAGTACAGCAGCAGCTGCAGGGCATGGCTCTCACTAAATGGCTTCTGGTCCTGCAATATTCAGGAGAATACAGGCCCTTGTCTTCGCATGTTCGTCTGAGTGTGCAGCAGCAATAAAGATATCATACTTTGCTCAAAAATGCGTCAGTTTTTAGCCCCATCAGGGTGTGCCCCGACAACTAGTACAGTCCGACGCTGCAACAAGAGACCTGACAGAAAGTACTTACAAAAACGTGAGCAGCATTATTCTTCAGGAATTCCTAATCCTCTGGTCATCTGTTTAATTGCAACTGTGACGTCTGCTGTCAGTAAAATCCCAAAGCATGGCTTGTTAGATGCATCTTTTTCTGCTGTTGGGCTTTTGACATTTTTGGTTTCTACATCAATACGAGATAATGTCATAGAGTAAATGATTTCTTCAACTTATTACAATGAAAGGTGTTTTTACAAGCTGATGAAGGGTAGACTTAGTTTTTCCACACACTGCTTCTGTATTTTTTTCCAAGCCTGCAACTCTGTCCTCAAGTTCAGTTCAGTTTTTTTTTGCCATTTGCAGTATTCAAAAAACCACATTGGAAAACAGTTGCAAGAAGCTCAAGCACTGTCCACAAATAAACAGACGAAACATAAAAACACAAGCCTAAATAGACACACATAGATTGATCATAAGAACACATAGATGCCAGTAATATAAACAACAAAAAGCTGAATAAATAGGTAGCAATAAGGTGCTTGTTCGAGGTATTCAAGGTGCATTGTTCAAAGCCTTCACAGCTTGTGGAAAAAAGCTGTTAGCATGGCGAGAAGTAGTCCATTTAACAGAGCGATATCTTTTCCTGGAGGGGAGGAGGTTAAACATCTCAGAAGCAGGGTGGCCAGAGGGATCCCTGATGATCTGCAAAGCTCTGGTTAAAAGTCTGGATTTGTAGAAGACCTCTATGACTGGTAGGTCACAGCCAATTGTCCTAGGAGCAGAGCGAACCACTTTGTTTAAAATGTTCTTCTCTTTTACAGTGAGATTACCGAACCACACGGTAATAGAGCTGGTAAGAAGACTCTCTATACCACACCGATAAAAGTTTAAAAGAATAGATTTGTTTGGAGTAAACTCCCTTAGTTTCCGTAAAAAGAAAAGACGCCGGCGAGCTTTTTTAGCAATGTTAGTGGTGTTTAAATGCCAGCTTAGATCCAGCAAGCAAGATGCTGAACTAATTGTCCTTAATGTACCATCAGTGTGTGAACTTGAGTGATAGAAAAGCATTAAACGTGTATAATGAACAAGCACAGTACGATTGTGTGTGATAATGGATGACAGGTGCTTATAGTGTTAAGTGCTTTAAAAAGTCCATAATGAAAGGGAAGCACTATCCAGACTCCCTCAACCTGTGCTCAAACCAATCCTTATCCATCTTTATCTATTTGTAGACAACACTCCCTGACCCGACTGGTCATGTGACTCACTGGATCCAGTTCTATGTGCCTCTGCATCTATTAAACCTCTTTCTCAAGGACTTTCACATACTGCCAGATTTCAAGTTTCCAGGTCCCGTTGAGCTCAGAGTACTCTCATGTATTCTGGTGTTTGTTAAGAATACTGAGGAGTTACTTTGAGCAGAGTCCTATCAACAAGATCCATTTTCTGTCTTCTCTGCTGTGCTGTTTGTGGAGGAGAAACAAAAGAAACGAAAGCAAAAACTGCAGAGTTTCACCTGACAGCACCTTTAACCTCTATTTACACTTTGTTAGATTGTCTTGTTTGTTTCTCCCTTCTCTGGACACCACAGGTTAATCAAGTGCATCAAGAGCTGGAACCCCGCCGAAGCCAGTTGGAGCCTGTTTCGATTTAATTAGCATTTTTGCCCTGAAGACTCACACAGCACTCTGGCAACTGACCTCAGAAGTTGACTTGCTTCCAAGGAGTGAAGAAGTAAAGATCAATAAACTGAATCTTAACTTTGCCATTTAGAGTGATTGTTTAATATGTACTTCTTCCAAGCAGTCATTTAAAAGCATGTTTATTTGCTCCAATTTGAAAGTTTGATCTGACATCCTTTCTCTGCTACCATCTGTTATCTGCTTCTAGGTCCAATCCAGTCACATGGATGTGAGAGCTGAGGACAAAAACTACCTGAGGCTTCTGTGGCCTAGATCAGGACTTAAAACCATGTCATCCTTTTATTGTTTCAGATTGTTTGTTATTGGTTTGAACTGTGATCCAGACATGTTGAAGGCAAACACTGCTGCCGGTCTGTTTGTGTCCTTGCCAGTGCTGACCAAACACAATCTGGCAACCGTGCCTGAATGGGCACTCTAATGAGTTTACTTGAGAGGGATGACATCTTGGCAAAAAACAAAACTGAGCCAGACACAAATCGCTTACATGTTCATACGTTTGTTTCCAAAATGAATAATTGTTAATTATGAGAGCACCTGACATCAAAATGTGCCCACAAAGTAAACCCTAGACGGCCTCAGAGGGCCTAAAGGGGGGATGTGTTTTCTCCCTCGAATGAATGTTTGGAACAGTGTTTAAATGATGGAAAAGGATCTGTGAAAGCCCATTTATCTTTTGTGCAAAAAAAAACCAACCCAAAACAAAAGTATTTTTGTTTTCTTTTTTATCAGTAAGGGTCAAGGGTGGATTGGGAATCTTTTACCAGTTGTTGGAGAAAACCTTAAAAATGCACAAGTAGTAAAAAACACCTTCTTCTTCCCACAGTATTAAAATAGGCAGGTACTAATTTCCCACTTTCCTAATTAATCAGGTTCAGTTCCACACATTTTCTTTATAGATTTCTCTTTAGGGTCTTCTCCTGCGTGTTCTGGATCAAAATATGACAGACTACTTTTCTCAGTTAACTATTCTGGATTTGTATTACCTGTCCCCTGGACCAATACAATACGGAGTCTGCTGCTGTTACAGTCAGGACTCCCTCTAACTGATTCTGGAGTCCTTCATATAGGTCTGATTATACACAGATTTGCTGACTAATGCTGCAGTCACAGGTCGACCACATGCAGATGTCTACAGCCTTCCTTGTGACCCCCACCTGCTTGTGTCCTAAAAAACAGGAAGAAGAAGACAAAACACATACCAGTAGATTTCCTCTGGACTGCGGTTAACTTAGAMATTTCCTTTAAGTGTAATATTCCACACGTTGTTTTACCAGCAGACACAATTTATCAGCCCCCCACATGTTCTTCTCACTCAGCCCATATGAAGAGTCTCACTGTTGCTTAAGCACACTGTTAGTAAGATAAGAGATATTTATTATGATTAACAGAGTAAGAATATAAATGAAAATAAGTAGCACACTTAAGTAATTCCTTGATGAGTATCCCAATAAATTTATTTACACTGATAATTTCATCAGCATTAGTGGCAGATCTACAAGGATATCATTTACTATTTCGACAGATCCGTGATAGTATCAGTATACATGACCTTTTTTAGGTAAAATGTATCATTAACCAGATGATGGAGTTTCTTTCTCTGTCTAAGATCATGACACATGAATTCACTGCACAGACATCAGGTGTGTCCCAGTTCTGGGTCTGCAGACTCTGAAGTGCAGATTCATCGACCACATACGTCACTGAGGGGCTTGAAGTACTGTCCCAATTCACAGAATTTGAAGCACCCTCCAAATCCGCATTTCGTTTGGCCTCAAATGAAGGGTGCTGGTGATGCATCCTTCACGGCCTGATTTCTCCCAGAAGTCATTGCGCACAAGACGGTGGGGAATTAGCAACCGCGCTCAGAGGAGTAGCTTTTAGGTTTCAGTCTTGTTAAAAAAATAAATAAATAAATAAGTTTTTTAAACTACTCTTTAGTAGAAATGTTAAAAAAACAAGTACATTAAAGGCATGTTTGTTAAATGGTGACATTAAAATTCAGTAATATTTCATATTCGTGGATTTTAAGCGGTTAATGAAGTGTGTACCGTCTGGAAAACAGAGCCTCATACCGTGTTTTATTTTTTTACTGTCGGTGTTACTGCTCGGTTTTAACGTCCACTAAAGTGTACGGCAAGCCGTTTTAACATTTAATAGCTAAACGTGACCATCCAGAATTTACATTATATATCGCCATAGTTTGCCACTGGTTATTTATGCGCTTAAGAGGCAACGAAGTGTCAAAAAGACTTAAAAATGTCATTGACACATTTTATTATTCATGTTCAAGCCATACACAAAAACAAAAAACTTGCATATTTTTGCTGCACAAATAGTATGAAAACTTCCAAATGTCTAAGTGTACACATAAATCATCGTCATCATGAGTCTCATCCTCTGTGATCAGCTGATCACCTTCTTCTCCAGCCTCTCTGGACTGTCGCTGACCGCTTTCCTCTCCAGCATCAGCTGTCCTCTTCATGGTCTGCAGCTCTCCAGGGTCTGCATCCTGGTGGACTCCATCTCTGCTGCCTGCAGCGTCTCTTTCCTCAGCTGATCCGTCTTCTTCGTCTCGCAGGGCGTGCAGCGTTTGCGGGTGTAGCTGATGTGTCCCAGAAGCAGTGATGGTGCACAGTCTGGATCAGCCTCCATCATTTCTTAAGCTGCTTGACCTGCAATCACATATTTTGTGTTATTAAAAACTAGTTAACATTGGAT
>CM047992.1:3290605-3301321 GCA_026261665.1 Melanotaenia duboulayi | reverse complement strand
AGGCAGAAGACAAATAATTATCAGCTTAATAATAACGTTAAACTGCAACTCATCCATTTATTTAAAAGACATTAGACATTAGATATAGATCTTGCAACCATTTCTTAAAACATGGAGGAGTTTAATAGTAAAGATATTCATCTGAAACCTTTGAGCCTTGTGTCTTTATCAAGGCCTTTGTTTAAAAAGTGCATAGTCGTAATGAAATGAGTATATTTTTGCAGCCACAAAGTCTTTTGGAGTCATAGAAAAGGGAAAATTGTAAAATTTGTTGAGATGTCTCAATGTCGGTAAACAGCATCAGTCATCTACTCATTTTAAATAAAGAGGTGGGCGTGTCCAATCTTTTCACTATTACTGTATATTATGCCACATAGCAAAAAGGTTTCAGGCTCACTTATCTTCACCTAAATCACCTGTTCCCCACAAGTCACAACGTGTATTAATATATTATAAAAGTGTGAGACTGGTGAAATCACATAATTAAAAAAAGGAATTTTAAAGCATTTCCCTAGCTCATTATCTCTTTCTAGACCAGGAGCAAAGATGTCCAAAGCCCTTGTTAAATCCTGACCCTGGTGTTAACCTCTGCTTGAATTTAATTGGATGTCATGAGGAGCCTGCATGTTCTGCTCCACATTCTACTTTATAGATCTGAGCATGAGGTGCTATAGAGTAGAGAGAGATAGAAAAAAAACAGTCTTCATGTGTGGAGAGAAAATGGAGTCTAGTTCGTTCCTGAACTTATTCCATCGTGCTCGTGAACAAAGAGAAGCTTTTCTCTTTTAGTTTGTGGAATTAAACTGTGCAACAGTTTCAATGTGGAGGTAACGAAAACACATAACCTTGAAACAGTTTAAAAATCTTTGTTATTATCATACACTGTAACCAAGTAGAAAAAGACATTTTTATTTATTAGAAACCCAAAATATTTATACAGGTTTCATTCCATAAAATGTTACGGGAGAGGAAAGTTGACTAAAACTGAGAAAGAAAATAAATACTTGAGTTGTTAAATCATTTCAGAGAAATAAGTGTTTTTCCTCAAAGTTGCCAACAACAACACACTGTGTCTCATCTGTGTCCTCTGCTGCTCCTCTATAATCACATGGCAGCACTTCCCAGAAGTCCAAGTGTCATCTTGTAGAGATTGGAGACTGAACTCTGTGTGTCTGTAGCCACACTGCTGGATGTGGGTAATGATGTGGATAAATGGATACTGATGCTTATCCCAACTTGACTGCTCACAGCCAAACGAGTCCCCTGGCACAGCAAGAGTAGAAATCTTAAGGAAGATAGAAAGACGAAGACAGAAAGAGCAAAAACAAACACACCTCCTCTTCATCTTCCTCTGTCAATCTAACTACTCTTCTTCAGTGAGAATTAAAAAAAAACTTTCAAGGATATGCAGCTCATTCTTTGGCACTGCTTTTGTTTTTTCTTTTATGTCTTTGGTCTCCTGTTCAGGTTTACTTGTCTAACAGAAGGAAAAACCATTTAAATGAAACACTAATCCTATTTTATTTTATATCAGTGAAAAACCTCTTTTGTCACTCTGATCCTGGGCTGGTTTGATAAGGAGGAGTGTGAGTTGAGGACATTCAAGCCCTAAGAAGATGATGTTTTGCACAAATATGACTTTAATACAGTAAGATGAATAAGAAAAAGTGATTTCTTTACATTTGATTTTCCCAAAGAACTATTGCAAAAATGCTTGCTTCCATTAAAATAACTTTATTTCTCTGGACTGCTTTAAAATATTAATGTACAAACTTTCCAACTCAGGCTGTTAATGATGGGGCAACAGCCACACCCCTCTGGTCAGTCACCACCCTCCATCCTTCATTGGTTCTCTTTATATTTAAAGTTTTGTCAAACGATTTCACTGGATGCAAGTCACCAATATTCTTAAACTTTCCACCACCGAATCTATCACATGAGAATTTCTACAAGGAGCTGCGTATTGCTGAGAAGCTGTAGCTTGTCAATGCAGCCGCTTCAGGTTTCATTCCTGGCATGGAGCGCTTTGCTGCATTTTATTCCCCTATTTATGAGCCCTTTCCAAATTTTCTGCACAATCTCCAGGGTACAAATTAGAACTGTGTTTAGTACTCATACCCCCATATGCCCCAGGCATGTGTTGTAAGGTGTTTTGTTGAAAAAGTCCGTTTCTATAGGATGTCCCTAGAAGCTGATATCTTGAAGCTTAACAACATAACACATTGTTTAAACATTCAAAATCTCAACCTTTTCATTGATACTGTTTGTTTTGTTTTTTTAGTAAATCATAATTACTGTTTATCTGTTTATGACAACATTCTTCCTCTTCTTCTCCTTAATATTATTATTGTAATTATTATTATTATCATCACAGGTTCCATGTTGAAAAATATAACATTGGTTGTAACTGAATATATTTCTTGGACATAATTAATAATCTGAATTCATTTATATTAATTTCAGTTATTATTAACACATATCTTAAATAACAGTTTTGAAAGTACTTTTTATTTAGCTGATCAATGATTACATTAACACAATAAAGCCTTAAAGATTTCTGCGAGAGGTAATGAATTTAAAATAAAGTTTTATATATTNTACCTGAGGGATAAATATTTAATTTGTATTTCATTTCATAAGCTATAATTTCATGCATATTTTCAAAAAAACAAACAAACTACCTTGTGTAGTTTTTTTTTCACATTTTTTGTTTGTATATATATTTTCTATATATAATAAAAGTTTACACCAAACAAATTTAAAGAGATGAGTATAGTACCTTGCAACAGTGTTCTTTACAACTTGAAAATGTTCCAATGATTTCTTATTGAAGCAAATAGAGTTACAGTAGGTTAGGAGTGAAGGAATAAAAGCACATATGATCATTTCCAGCTCATAGCATGACACAATAGGGTTTAGCTTTGCAATATGTTTCAATGGGTGTCTAACGTCAGTGTTTAGGGTGAGGATCTGCAGCAGCCACGGAAAAGGATCGTCCGGATAAATAAGAGGAAAACAATTTTAAATCTGATCATGATTCAAAGTCTTCAAACTTTTCCAGCATGATGTGAAGATTGACAAGAACAAATGCTGCGGTCAAATATAGTAACAGTAACACAGAGTACTCTCCTAAATGGCTCTGAATCAGGATGTCATTGGACACTAAGAAGAGCTGTTTCAGTTGAATGAGCCCTGTGGAAACCAGAGTGGAACTCATTGAGAATGCTGTCTTCTTCAAAGACTGCTGTAAATTGGTTGGCCACAGCCTTTTAAAAAATCTGAGCAATAAAAGGTTGTTTTGAAATGGTTTTGTCGATGCTGAAAGGGAAGGATTCAGCTTGTTTTTTTCAAGAGTGTGAATGACAGCATTCTCAAAGCAAACAGGGACATGACACTAAGCAGGAGTTAATTATAGTGTTTCTGTAAGAGATAAGGAAGGTTCGGTTCACGCCTCCTCGAAGTCCATTAATTTATGATAGTGGACATCTCGAAGGGCATTATCCCGCTTCTACCATGGTCACTTATGAAAGAAATAAATATTAAATCAATTATTATTACATTTTTGTTGCTTTTCACAGTTAAAATCCTAAGTTATCCACATGAAGTGGCTGAGTGGACTATTTTGTAGTGACGTGTTGCCAAGGTAACCAGCTCTGCCACAGAACCTGCAGCTTGATTGGCCGTCGGTGTTGTAGGTCTGATCAGTGGAGGGAAGGGAGATGATTGCTTCACATTATGTTACGTGACACAATCTGTTATTTTAGAGGGAGGGTGCAGCTCTTACAGCTTGTGTGTCCAGAGGATGATGCGACATTTTGTTTCAGTCACAGATATTTTCCTAAATCGTAAAGAATTATTATCCACCATTCACTCTGATCATTAAATGTGTTTTAAGCAAGTAAGTCTATCCTACATTGTTTTTATAATGTTATCCACCRTTCACTCTGTATCAAGTATGTAAGCAAGTGTGGTGGATGTTACGGCCCCTGGCTTGTCAGCCTGATGCCATTAATGGAACAGCTGTGGCTTATTGCCTCATGAAGACTGGCAGCAGGAGCTGCTCCTCGTCTCTGCCCTCCTCCGCTGAGATTGGTCGCCCGATGTCCCAGAATCTCTTGGAGGGGCTGCTAGACATGGACGCCTCACCCACAAAAGCCCCGCATCTCCGTCATCTGAGGCAGTTGTGTACCGCGGGCACACAGTTCACCAGCTTTGGGATCTGGTTTGCATTACATCCTGTGTGGGCTGGTTCATGGCTGAGTGAATTGACAAAATGTTGCTCCATTCTCGTCTGTCCTGTTTGAACGTTTTCATGTGTTGTTTCTTTGTACACACTGTGTACAAAGAAAGGTGAGGGAGTGTGTAAACATCATTATCTTTCTAAACACTGGCAGTCTTTTTTTTTTTTCTTCAAAGGTTTACTATGATTCCAACCTATTAACAGTAATATAAATAAAATATTTGTACGAGGATTTATACAGATTTTGCCACAAAAAAATGGCATAAATTGTAATTTTGCACATTTACAGGTAATAAACAGATACCTGCTGTAATCATTATTGTAGCAATTCATTGTGCTGTTCAAACTTCATAATCTGAATCCGAAGCTGGACTTATCATGGGTGCAAACTTAATCTAAAAATTATAATATCTCCAGTGTCTGGCCCATGAATAATATAAATAAATAAATAGCTTTTATACATTTGAAATCAGTTTAAAAATGTTCATCAGTTATCCTGCACTCAAAGATGTATTTTAATTTTGCATCCAGTTTAAATGAACATTTTCAGAACTATTGCAGTACGGTGGCAGTGTGTGATCCGTCCACTGGGCCGGATCAGTCAGAGCAGACTGGGCTCTTTTGGGGCCATCAGTTTTTTTTTTTTTTTTTAGTAATGTAAATCTACAAATGCAGAATCAAACAATCTACTGTCAGATTATTGCAATTAACAATGTTCTCATGAAGAAACATTAAATATGAATGAATGTTTCCTTGCAACTACAAAATTTAAATGAATCTCTTTAATATATTAATGGATCAAAGTTCCTTACTATATGATGTCATTTGAGAACAGCTATACACTTTAACTGATCATTTTAAGTCCTGTGCAGTAAAACAAATCTTTTATACTTTTCTTGAATATATGCCAGAGCTAACAATGAAAATAAAGCTTTACTTCTACATTCCTTGCCATCCAGAACTTAAGAGCATCACATCTCCATCACATCTCCAGCCAGTCACCTGTCACCTGGGTTCTTTTAGAATACGTCTGAAACCTCGAATTACAATCTTTTAAATAAATTAAAACTGACATTCTCTCTGAAGCCCAACAAAAACAACTTGTTGCCTTCCCGCTTCTTCTTTGTCTAACTGTCAGCTGACATTCCCATCCGTAGTCAATGCACCATAATGAAGCTTAATGAAAGCTTTTGGTGAGACGTCCAACTGCAGCTGAATTTAATCAGAACATCTTGTGGCTGTTTAAGTAAACATCTCATTAAATAACTGTATACAAATATTACCGTCATTCTCCCTCCTATTGTGTGCAATTCTGCGTAAGTGTGTCAAAACATTAGATAATCATAATCCAGCTAATGCCACTCATCCACACACTAATCTGCATTTGGCAGGCAGTTGCAGGGTTTCTGAATCCATCTTATTAAATTCTGCAATCAAAACTACTTCTACTATCAGATTAGATCTTAAAACATTTATGACCCATTTCACCTAGACGCGCCACAAATAAGCCTGTAGGGTCTGCAATTCTTATTTATTCTCCATTTCCTTTTGTTTGCTGGTTTACATCTGCTGTGACCCATGAAACCTCAAAATCTGATTTTAATCCTGCATGAGCAATATACTGCGAGTTAAAGAATTAATCTTTCTCTTTTCTTTTTGAGGCCACTAAGCTGTTAATAAAATAAATGTAAAAATAAATAAATAAATTAAAGCCAAATGAGTTGGACTTAATTATGATTTGTGTTTTGCTTCTAATACAGACTGAATAAAACACAGAGTTTAAACACAAACACGAACACAAATCCAAATCCCTCCACTTTCAAACACATCCTGAAACCACAGTCAAACTCAGCAGAAGGAATCGAAGTGCATATTGTGATTAAAATCTTCTTTTTTTTATAGAATGAGGCCACTCCAAGTATTCAGCAATATATTTCAAATGTCAGCCTACGCTATTTAACAAACCGTGTGTACCAGTCAGTGGCCATGTGAAATATTCAGGCCTGCTGCCTTTTGTCAGTTTACACAGCTGACATGAAAGGAATCGTCCTCAACTTGTCCGTTTCATTCATATGATGACTGAGAAGAAGATAAATGAGCCAGGGTTCTTCTAACTACAGAACTGGATCGAGAAATCTGAATAAGCATCCCTAATCTTTTTATCCATGACTGCTCATCAAACACATTCTGTTCCTGCTCAGATCTAACAGAAGTATTAACGCAGCACCTCACTCATGTGCAAAATTCTAAACCTGCGAATGTTCCTCACTTGATGTAACAGACTTAATCAGCGCTTGCATCCCAAGGCCAAGTATTAATAATGTCACAGTCAAGCCACCAACATTCCTTGGCCAGCGATTGTTATCCTTCGCTCAGTGACATATAATCATGAGCCAGTTCTACAATCTGACCAGATTTAAGGAATCATGAAATCATGATGTATGACTTATCTGCAATGTTTAAAAAATGTGTATCATCTTAAATATTACCAAAAGCTCAAAAATATTAATTTACTCTTACAAAGTATTTTTAAGGAACCTTGCTATCATGTTATAGTTCCTGGATTTATATTGCATGGCCAAATTCTCTAGAATAGACATTGTGTCTCAGCTATAGAATGTACAGTATTCATTGTGACCAGTTTATTCAAACTACAAGGAATGAATAATCCACTACTACTCTGTCAGAGAATAGCACTTTTTTGTTTCATAGAGTTTCTCTGAGAATTTGTGTTTTGGTTGTAAGGACAGGCTGACCTTTTACAGCTTCCCTGAACAATCTGCAGTCCTGGATCAATGAATGCAGTTGGCTTTTCCTGACTTCAAGCACCATTTAAAACTGTTTCAGATTTAACAACTGTTGCCGGTTGTGCTGGCCTTAGGTGCAGGAATGGATTTTAGTTTAAACATCATGAGTACGCAGAGTAAAAAAGCAGCGAGCTAACAGTACTGTGTGCTAATATTTGTTTACAAGGGCAACCAAAAGTAAAAATCTGAGCTTCTTTAACAGCTGAGATACATGGAGTTAACACAGGAAACTATAGTTTCCATTTTCACCCCTTCACACACTTAATATATTAAGAAAGCCATTACCACTTAGCTTCTGTTAACAATCTGGGAGTTTAAGTAATATTACCTTTCTAGATGTTGCTGCCTAATTTGACTTTTTGTTACACTTCAGAGGAGTTTATATTTACTTTTATGGATGTAAAAATGATAAACAGAGATGTCTTGTTGTTATCTTGCTTATGGTATTATATCGTGATGTTCTCCTTCATATTCTGGGTCTGGTTCTGCCTCAGATATGCTGAATTATTTTAGAGTTTTAGAGTGAATGTTATCAGGCATAACAATGTAGTTTTTGTGAAAGTTTGCCCTTATTTAAAAGCTGCAGTAGTAGCAGTAGTGTCTTCACCAGCAACTTGAATAGTGTGGATTCATTAACCACCAACCCCACCTTGGCACGCTTCTAGGAATTTGAATTACCAGAAGACAGTTTAGTTCCAAATCCTCTCATTTAGGAGGATTTGGAACTAAACATTTAGCACCCATTTCTTGTCTCAATTTGGGGAACGACTCCTGCATGCTTCAATATTTCAAATAACATTTAAATCCCTAGAGGTCTGCAGTATTTATCCCCTTTAAACATTTGCTGCACTCACTAAGTGACTAAGTGATGTGAAGACAGTAAGCCAAATGGTGAAGAAATTGATTTAATTATTTAATCAGTTAACCAACTAATCAATGAGACAACAGATGCATTCAGAGCAGGGACATTTCTCAGATTTAAAGAAAGGGGGGGCTTAGTCTTCAAGAGATGACATACAAAGTCGCTCCTTACAGCCAGTGGTGAAATCATGGCAACAATTAGTTAAAACGATCTCCAGTTACTGTATTGTTATTTTAGATATAAAGCTGTGTGGGACATGAGGGACGTTACCAAGACTTCGTGTCCCTGTTGAGTTCTTCTGGATACAATTATATAAATGCTAAATGTTTAAATAAAGTGGTGGAAAAAGGTTTTCAGACACTCCATGAATGTGTCAAATATTGCATTAAGAATCACTTTTAAGTCTTCAAATGCAACTTCTTTTACTACAGTCAAGCCAAATTATTAATCAAATCCTAAAATAAAACAACAAAGCGCCTTCAAAACTTAAAAAAAGTCTTTAAAAATATTTCATTATAACATTTGAGATTGTGCTAATTTTTAATGGCCTCATACCTAATTGCACTTCCTATCAGAAAACCTGCAGGCCTTTTCATCTATTCATTTTTTTATACCTGCTTTAATATAGAATGACCAGTTAACATGCTCTTTTTTTTTGGACTATGGGAGAAAGTAATTTATGCACAGGATAACATGCAAAGTCCACATAAAAAGTCTCCAGCCAAGCCTGAACCAGGAACCTTGTTGCTGTGAAGCACTGAACCACCAAGCAGCCTGTCACAGGTCACCATCTCTGATACAACCAGGAGATGATTTTACTCCGGAGTTTTACTTTCATGTAGCTCATAGTGAAATCTGACCAGGTAGAAGGATAGAAACTCTTTATTTACTTGTTATAAACTCCAAACATATCTGGTCTGTCTTCACCTTCATTATCACCACAGAAATTAATAAAATGCTCTTTTCTGTGAACCCAAACCATCTTGTGGGCAGCTGTTCAGCATCATCTTTCTGGTCTTGTGGCTTTGTGACCTAAATCAGACCCCCAATGGAAGGAGTTCCTTCTTCTATTTCTGGATCTTTTCAGACTCTTAAAACACCTGCTTCTCTGTCTCTGGATCTCCATGCCCCCTCTAAAGTTCATCATTTCAGCTGTTTATATTATTTACATTTCTGAAGCTCAGACCTCCTGTTAAATCCTTCAGACGCAGCTCTTAGATACAGAACCCAGACTGAGTTTATTTGTTTGTCATTGATGAAAACAGCTAGTGAAGAAAACGGTCTCTCTATTTTCAGAGGTCACCAACAGAAACAGAACTCAACATCATGGTTAGATTTTAACGTAACAGATCCAGCAAGTCTTTTATTTGTTAAACAATGAGCATCTTTGTCAATAACAACCAAGTTTTCGCTGTTAACTAGCTGGAGTTAGTGACTACCACTTATTCTCATCTATTAAAAAGACTCCTGATCACAGGCTGACAATGTGACATGCACGTGCAGCTGTAGTCGAGTGAATGGTGGGAATGAAAACGTGGAGCGAGGAGTAAGCCCTGACTTGGGAGCGAGGACAAACGGATCGGATTTGCCTGCCGGTGTTGTGTCGAGACCAGTTTCCCTGTCGAAATCTGTTCCCCCTGCAGCTCCGCCACCTTCTATCTTGGTTCCTCCTAAACACAGGGCATCAATATCTGACCGGGAATTTCTGTCCACTAGGATGTGTTGGCCTTTAAAAAGGTAACAAGTAAGCAAATTATTAGTAAAATAATTAGTGAAAAGGCTACGGCATTATTATTCCATTTTATTTTAAAATGACATGTAATTTATGGATGATTTTCACCAAAAACTTTATTCAAATTGAAAACTCTTCAACCATTGTAAAGATATTTTTGTTACTGTTAGCGACATAAGTTTGTTGAGAATATAAACATAAAGAAAGTCCTTCTCGACACAACACCACTATTTCAAATGGGAATCTTCACTGCACCGTGTTTCAGACATCACTGAACACAGCTCAAACGATTGCTAACACCTCAATCACTAAAGCAAATAATGAAATAAATAAATGTATTAATAAGGGGGTTTACAAACATTTTTAGGTGGCTCAAGACCCCTTAAAATAGGCCTAAATACGTCCATGACTCAAAGGACGTGAGGACAAAGACCCTGTTTGGTTACAGTCTAGTTTGATTGCGGAGTCGCTCCAACTGCAACCATTTATCTCTTCAGCTGACCAGTTACAAAAACCTTATTCCTTGATGTTTGAGTATAAGTAGAACAAAGTAAAAGACATTAGGTTTTTAGTTGATTTGTGTAAGTAAAGCTTAGGGAGAAAAAAAAGTTTCAGTTTAGCACCAGTAAGAAAATGTTGCTTACCTGACTTTATAACGTTTTCTTAAAGAAGGTGTTTATGGGACAAAGTTTCAGCTATTTGTGAGTCAGCCAGGTTTATCTTTGCCAAAATGTCAGGCTGGAGGGTGATGGGGTTTTGGCCGACTCGGTGTGACTCCTTTGATTGTGACGGGCAAATTGAGGCTTTGATGATTTTCTTTGAACATTAACAAACCTCATGCTGACAAGTCACTCATCACACATACACACATGCACAAGCCTTTTGCACATATATGAAAAAATGCTCCAACTAAATAAATAAATAAATCTGAAATGCTCCAGATTTCTGGGTTGTAGACATCATTTGAATTACTATTTAAAGTTTAGCTTCCGGCACCAAAACACCCAGATATTTTAAATACATTTAGAAAAGATATGCAGCTGTATATATTGCATTATATATATATATATATATA
>CM047992.1:3255633-3269444 GCA_026261665.1 Melanotaenia duboulayi | reverse complement strand
CGTAACCTTTCAGTATCTTCCCATGCCTGACTGACAAATGTAGAGCTAGCCTGCATGTTTAGAAGCTAAAAGTCAGGGTTTTGTTGAGAGTGGCAGTTAGGTTTATGCTAAAAATAAGAGGTGGAGTAGAGAGGAGCAGACGCTCAGTCAGCAGGCTGGTGTTAATGACAGGATTATAGACAACTGTCTTCATTACACACTGCTGAGGTGCTTCATTAAACCTCAAGGCTACAGACCTATTCACCCGCTGTCAGCTTAACGCTGGAAGCATAAAGTCTGTGTGTATGTGTGTGTGTGTGTGTTTAACAGTGAGTCTGCAACTACTATACTACTATAAGTGCAAGCCCACATATTGTTCCTGGAAGTGTGGATGTTTTAATGACCTGAGGAAAGGCCTAAATTCTACATGGACATGCAAATTATGCACAGTAGGTATTGCAAATATATTATGATATGATTCAGTGGTACAAGCACCTTTACCTTTACCTTTTGGTAAAAGCAAAGTCATTTGAAAGAGAGCATATACCCTCTCCTCAGTTCTAAGGTTTAATATATCAGGCCAATAAAATTGTTTGGTCCTTACTGGGACGTAAAATGAGGCAAATGCAACCTTCTGATAAACAGCAGCACATGACATATTATACTATTATTTAACAAAAACCAAACCAAAATAGAAGCTGTGTGTGGAAATCAAAGTTCTACCTTTACTGCTTCTAAAAGAGAGTAAGCAGCAACCAGCTGCAGCTGATTACCTGATCATCAGGGAGTGTGATTACCTTTAAAAAAGCAATGTAACAAAAAACTTAACATTTATTTTGGGGGGGGGGGTTATCTACCATTTATTACTATGCGATAGTTTAAAAATGTTATAATGTGGTGTTCTGCTTCTGGGTTTCTATTAGGGGACANTATAATGGGGTGTTCTGCTTCTGGGTTTCTATTAAGGGACAGAAGACAAGTATCAGATTGTGTTCAACAAGATTTTGAGCAAAGTTTATACCATAAATTGAAGCAAAATGTCTCAGAAAATGTATGTAACATATATGTCACGTCGGGCTCTTATGGGTTAAACTAAACAGAGGAAAACAAAACATTTTGGCATTAAATGTTCATAAGCATATTTCTGAGTGTTTGCAGAGATTTTTATGAATGCTACAATCTTTGTTAGTTCATAAGTTCATAAGTATTACTTCAGAACAAATTTGTTTGTAAAAAACAGTAAAAGCAGGTGAATGAGGCCCATTGTCCTTTTGGACCAAAGTGGAGATGCTAGGTCAGAACATGCAGCACCGTGTTTTATGAAAACCAAACAGCATTTCAGCACCAAAACCTCATATCGACTGTCAAGCACGGAGGTGGAAGAGTGATGATTTGGGCTTGTTTTTCAGCTACAGGCTCTGGATTATATCAACAAATACTCTGGACAACAAACTATTCCTGAGTCAAATTGAAGGTCCATCTGTCTGACAGATAAAACTGGACTGAAACTGGGTCTTGTAATAAGACGACGATCGTTAACACAGCAGTAAATCTACAGAGTGACTAAAAAAAGAAACAATCTAGATGTTTCAATGATCTAGTCAAAGTTCAGTCATTAACGGATTGAAATGCTGTGGTCACGATGGGTCCTTACTGAAGTGTGCACGAATTAATGTTGCACACCTCAATGAACTGAAGCAACACAAGCTACGTTTACACGAACAAATATATAATCTATCCGATTTTAATTTAATTTTAATTTACGTGATGGACAGATTTAATACAATCGTATCACTTTGTACATGTATAGTGCCTGCTAGTTCAGAAGAAGTGTTTTTATTTTTTATTTTTTTTTGCCCGGCGAAGTGCTCAGTAATCCTCAACTCAGTTTCTAACAAAAAGGTTGTGTCCGCCACAGTCTTGTCTTTTTTTTCCTGCCGTCTTCCCTGAATCTCACCCCGTCATGTCACCCCCACATGGTTCACGCATGTGCAGAGACAACATACAGCACAAATTAATCAGAATGAGTGTTTACGTGTTTTTTTTTTCCTGCTGATTCGATGGTGAAAAGGTTCAAATCACCCCTTAGATCAGCTGACATGTTTACATGGTGCAATTTTATTCTGATTGGACGTTCGATGGGATTAAAATTGTTCCATGTGAACGTAGCATAAGTGTAAAAATTCCTTCACATTGATGTAGGAGACTGATAAGGTCATATAGAAATCAAGAACCTATAGTTACTGATGCTAACGGTGGTTCTACAAAATACATCATGGCTTGTCTTCTGATATTTTTTTTAAATGATGCTTCCATGTTTTAGCTTAACTCTTGCTAGATAAATAACAGATAAAGTATAATTTGTCACATCTATTAACCATAGTTTAAGACTTGCTAAGGGCCAGAGGATGTCACAATAATTGTATAAGGTACCTCTTTGTGCCAAATTTCAGTATATGCGTTTTACTGATTTCACCTTCTTCCCAGACAATGGCACAAAATTAAAAGTACAAATATACAAGATGGAAAAGAGGCCTGATAAATAGAAACTTAGAGCTGGACTTTCAAAAGAGTTGTGGAGATGAGGAGCCAAGTGCAGGCTGATTAGGCCGGAGGCAAACTGGTGCAGTTAAAGGTTTTAATTAAGTAGAACTGGTATGGTGTGGCATGGACAAACTGAACTAACAGCATGAACAGAAAGCAGAGGTCAAACAATGAACTGGCAAGGGAGAAACTGGAACCAACTTAAACCGGCTTAAATACACAGAAACTAACAAGACACAGGTGAGTTAATTAAAAAAATCAGACCAGCAGAAACCAAAAACCACAGAACATGACCCTAAATACAAGAAACCAAGATCAAACCAAAAACATGACAAAAACCAAACACAAGAAGCCAGAACAGAGACCAAGAATCATGGCACTGGTAGCCATTCTTTATTTTTCACATGGTAAAGATAAAGCCTCGCTGAGCATGCGTGGCAGGATGAGCTGTTCCTGGAAATGATCTGTTCTTAAATGTGCAATAGAAATGTTAGCAAACAAAATCATCTTTTACCGACAAGAGTGAGCAAGTGGCAAAAACCTTCCAGTTGCCACATCCGTTATGTTGTTTCATGATGCGGGCTGCTGTCTCTATCTGCTCCATTTTAGCACTTTTCTTCTGTTTGCTCAGCTCACTGCTGGTTTAAACATGAGCAGCAATCAGCTTTCAGTCACATCCGTTACTTTAAGCTAATGTTCCTGATGGTTTCATTGAGAGAAGTCCACAGATGGTGTGCATGCGATACACTGACCAATCTTTTGAGATTAGACAGTACATCAAGTGTCATCTTATATTATTATAACAACTCATGAGCTTGTCAAGGATCACAGATAGGAACAATCAGTCCTTTAGCAACACAGACTCAGTCCAGATGAAAAAACAAGACTTTACACAGAATAAAAAGAAATAAAGACAGAAATAAAATATTTGGATTAAAATTATTTAATAATAGTCATGGTTTTAAAGAATATAAATTTGTGTCTCGCTGCATGTTTTGATGGTCAGAAAATAGTTTATTTTAAAGAGGCGATGTCCTCCTCCTCATGCTCTCATTCCCGTTAGGCATGTGGAGGGGTGGGTACTGTCTGGGGTCGGTGGCGGTTAATTTTTGTGGTCCCTGTATGGCCCGGTTGTGGGGGGCGGCCTCACTAGAGGCTCAACATCCAGAGGGAAGTTTGCTTCCCTCTAGACTTACATCCCAAGACCCCTCTTCTTTCCCASTCTCTGTCTCACACACACACGTAGGGATTTGGGAGGGGTGGAGCGGAGGGGGCCATTCAGTGGTCTCCTCGGATGCACCCCGTGGTGACTCACCTCTCAGGGGGGTTGTCTGGGGGGGGGCTTGGTTTACCTGGGCATGGTGCGAGCCCTCTGCCTTTGGAGGGAGGGCCGCCTCTGGGCTCCTGGGGCCCTGGGCCCTTCGCTCGGCAGCCCTGGGGGGCCGGTGGTTGCCGATCTTGGCCCACTGGGACCTGTGCCCCAAGACCATGGGGGGCTCTTGCTGGGGCTCTCCTCTGCTGCCCTTCGGGTGGGGCTGGAGTCGTCTTCGGGGTGGGGTAGCTTGGGTTAGTGCTCCGGGGCTGCTGCTGAGGGCCCGGGTCTCTGGGCTGCCCTGGTCTGATACAAAAATAGAAAGTTCATTGAGAAAAATGAGCATCAGTCCCAATATTTTCAGTTTTGAAGAGAATCTCAGCAGGAATATTTTTGTAAAGAGTTGAAAGAAGATAAAAAGGTCGGTGAACTTAGAAGTGGTTCAGCTGCATAACAAAACCAAAAACACGATGGTTGCCTCAGGCTTGTTTTATTAACAGTTTCTTATAAATTGTGTTTACTTAGTAATGTCTGTACTAAGCTTGTGTTGTGTGTTGACAGGTTAAATGAAGTTTTTATTAACCCTTTGAGCCCTGTTCCTATTTTTCAGGCCTTTGCTGAGAAATTGCTGACCAATAATGAAATTATCTCTAAAATGTCAAGATTTGGAGTCATAGTAAAGGGGACTCTTGTGAGATTTGTTGAGATGTGTAAATAATGGTATATGTGTTACTGTTGAGGAATAAATGAAGAAAACACATAGCACAAATAAAAAAAGAACACAAGACTTTCAGAATGAATATGAATATCCATGTGGATTGATGCAGATGTAACTATGAACCTCTATCAGATCATTGTACCGTTTTTATCTTCATTTCAGTGTTTTAGTTTAAAAATTAGACCTGCTTTAGTCTTTTGTTGTGGCCAACCTTATTTTTCATTTGGTTGTTTTGCATGGTCTCAATTGGAGTGTTTCTACTGAAAAATGTAAAAACAGCACTGAAAAGAAGCCAGATAAAGACAGGAGAAAATAAAGGCACTGCAGGTGCAGGGTAAAACCAAGACAGTACATCCAGAAAGCTGATCCACATTAGCAAACAGAGCAGACATAAAGAAATTAGCATTAACCCAAAAAATTAATGGCATATTTACACAGAGGAGAGAAATCTTAGATTAACAGGTGTGACATCAGCTGACTGAAAGCAGGTGAAAAGCAAACAGAAAAAACAGGGGTACGGTTGAGTTGTCTGTTGTATGTATGTGCCTTTCAAAGTGAGTGAAATTACCTATCTGAGCAGCAGCCATGATCAGAGCTGGTTGGATTCTCAGAAAAACCGAAGAGAGGAGCTTCTGATTCCTTTATTATCTCCTCTCAACATACAGTATAATATATCCAACTTCCCTTTATGAAAGAAGGACATAATTCCTTGTGGCTGAGACTTTCAAAGCTGTGCCAGTTATATTCGTCCAGTTGTACCGTGATTCATGCAGATAAATAAATGAGAGGAGAGAGTATATGCAGGCTGACGTGATTCACTTCTTGACATTTTCTTTTCTTTATTAATAACATACATTGCCAATGAAGTGATATTTCATATACTGTTCATACTAAAATGATACCTAGTCTTTATGATCAGACTGCACGAGATGAAGCACTTATTTTCTAGAATATGTAATAAATATTTGTACTTTCAGTCTTGCAGGCCAACATGGCAGCTGAGTAGTCGTCCTTCCAAATTTCTCTCGTTGCCTTTCTGTAACCACATGATGTCTTCCAGTGAGGTCAAGGATAGAAGCTTAGGAAATGAGGAAAGTAGGTCATTTTTCTTTGGCTATTCATTGAAATCCCAGTCACGCTTCTACTGACAGAAAAGAAAGAAAAAAAATAAATAATAATAATAATTGTTATTATTATTATGATTTCAAAACGAAAAAAGAGTCCAATAAATACAGAAAATGAAAATCCTGATGACAAAAATCTAAACCAAATCCAACTAGAACCAGAGACTAGACAATGATATTTATTGTCTGGAAGTTTCCTACATTTACATTTTGCACTGGCTAGTGCGGTGAAGTGTAGTTACGTTAAATTATATTGGGAACTACTGTGTTCATTCATATAGCAGTAAATGTTTTTATGAAAAGGGTTTTTCAAGATAATTAGATAATTTTTTTTCTCATAAAAACTTGTGTTTTGGCATTCCCTAAAAGAATAAGGACTAAAGAAAAATGTATTTCGAATACATTTAATGTTTCTTACAACATGTTCCAGATGGGCTTTCATGTAAACTGAATTAATGTAAACAATGCAAATGGCTCATGGCTTTAGACTCTTGCACTTTATTGAAGAGGAAGCAGAGACTCCTGCTCTTCCAGTAATAAAGGCAAATGGAAATGAATGTCACTAGAAGGACACGGAAACTCTACAGCTCAATGTGTTTGTACTGTAACATTTAAAAGGTTGTAAAATCCACTCTCATTTGAACCATGTTTCTACTTTATACTACTTATAATTTAAAAAACCTGTTGCAGTGTGATGCACCAGTTACACTGATGCTCCTGGAAAAACTAATTTATTGTCAGTAAATTAGTTAACTAGCTGCTTCTGACAGCACTTTTCACCGAGTAGCTGCCACTGCCTTGTGATTTTAATTTCTAAACAAATACTGTAGAAATCTGTAGAAATCTATCTAAATATGCTGATTAGTCCTGCAGTTAAAGACTTGCTGTACCTGGCTGGTTGATAGGAGACATGTTCTGGCCACTGAAACAGAAAACTGTACATTTTATTGTATACAATAAAAAACATCTATAGACACACTCCCAGCAAGCATTTATGGCGCAAAATGCCAGTTTATTGCTTCACCTCTTTCCTTCAGTACCTGATATAAATTGCCATATTTGGCTTATTTGCCATCTGCAGGTTGATGTCTTTTTATTAAAATATCTTGAATATATGGTGAGGATTACTTGTTCTCCTCTGGATAGATTTTATTGTCCCATGAAAATGAAAAAGCTATAAAACCACTGAAATTACCATTATTAGCTATATTATCAGATAAATAGCTAGTTATCAACACACAACCAACATAAACAAAGGTCTACCTCCTATCTGCTGTTGCCATGTCACCAGACTAGAGTTAGAATTAAACTTGTAGACTCTTAAAACACAATGAACGTAAAATGGAGAAGAACGACTGAGCTGCTGGTGGAGCAGAAGGCTCTCTTTCAATCTTTTCCCAATTTACCTTTTTTTTCTTTAAGTAGCAATTTGCTGATAAAAACTCTCCAATTCACAATTCTTTCTGGGAGGAGTGCAACCAGTTTTCAGACTGGGAGTTTCATTAGTCCACTTCTTTTGAATGTGGAAGAAACAGAATAAACTTTGAGTATCCTGTAGGATTTACTAATAAAATGCAAAAATTYMGGGTTATCGTTCTTCTAGGGTTTGGGTTTTTGCTGCTCTGAGACTAGAAAAGTACAGGCTTGTTTTATTCTCCATGTAGGTCTTTTTTTTTCTATGATCTTGTTTAATCTTGACTTCAAATGACAAAAATGTGTTRAAAATGTGGCRTTTCCTACTAATTATCAGACTCATCATCTTCCTCTTGAAGACAACTGCCAGCTGCATCTGCTTCTTCCACCTTTATTAGTACCTGAGCTGTTTAGCTCCTTCCTGCATCTTAATAAGATCATTTTTCTCATGACTCTAAATGGTCTATTCCAGCTTTGTCAGTTTGGGAACAGGTTGCTGCTTCAGCTGGTTGGTGGTGTGCAGTCACTTGTGTGGAAAGTGAAATGTCCACGGGTGTTTCCACATGTTTCTGAACCCTTTTTATCCCCTAAGAGCAGAGGCACCTGCAAAGCCATCATGAGCAACAAGCTTGCCTCTCGTGGTGATAAAAGCACAAAACCCACCAGCAGCATCGGTGTCTGGACAACCTGCTGCTCTTACAAATGTTTGTCTGACAGATCATACAAGTTCAGCCCAGCAAAAATATTTTTTCACTGACTTCAAGAGTAAAGTGGTAATATTATCGGTTGTTTTAAAAGAGGAACGCTGTTGAAATGAGGGTCCTGGAGCATTTTGTGAAGTTGTATTCTGCATAGGTTTCACAAACCAAGAGATGCTTATTTTTTTGGTACATCAGCACCAAATTATCATTAGTTTCAGGACTTTGAAAAGAATCTTTTCCACAGAAAGAAGCAGGCAGACTTGGAAGAAATTGCTGGTTTTGTGGAAGGGGAAATGGCTGGAACTGGTAAAAATACAACTTTATTCTTGTAAAATTACAATTTTTACGACTTTTCTCACAAAATTCCGACTTATTCTAATAATACTACAACTTTATTCTTAAAGCCTGTGAAATGCTTTGTCATTATTGTTCCTAATACTCCGCTGTGGTCCAAAACAAGTAGAAGTCAAAAACACTTTGAAAAATAATCTAATGTTATTTTCTGTAGGTAGCCACATGTACTATTCTTGCATTTGGAAAAAAGTAAAAAAAATAAAAAAAAATATTGCACCTCTCTGATGGAAATGCTCCAAAATAAAATTTTCTGAATCGCCTGATCAGCCAGCATTGCTTGCTGGAGTTTTCTATGAAAGTTAGGAGGTAGAATAATAATTATGTCATTACCTGAAGACAAACACCTGGTTTTCTGCTGAAGATAATTTCCCATCAGTGATCACTGCAGGCCACCTGTTAACTTGCAATTAACTTGCAATTTTCCATCAGCAGGAGTCGAAAACTCTGTCCCATCACATTTGAACTGAACTTTAATGGCAGATAAAAAACTGATCCGATCCCTTAGTTAGAGCCATTTCTGCTGACATCTGCTGTAAAATGTCATTAATGCCTCCGGGAACAGGAAATATGAGTGGATGCGCTGGGACAGAGAAAGACAGTAACACGGCATCCGTGTTGATAACGATGCCATCTGAATTAATTAGACTGAGAAAAACAGAGCCAGATGTAGTGAGAAGATTCTCAGCGTGTTTTCTGTCGGTGAAGGCAGGTACGCTGATGGATCATCGTAGGTGTATAAAAAGCAGAAATAAACAGGGAATGGGGGAGCTGAGGAAGATGATGGCCATGGCAGAGGGGACATCTAGTCAGCTAGCAGGCTCAATACTAAACCTGACCCAGTGGAAATTTAGGGGAGAATAAATTTAATTATTTTTAACATATTTGTTTGAACAGATTTCCAACAATCACTACTTATATCTGCAAATGTAAATAAATATGAGTGGCTGTTTGACTTTTACTATGGTGGTTTTTCAAAGGGAACCTCTAAAGTCATGGGAAAAATCAAAATCATGTCACCTGACTGTATTTACTCCAATAATTTGTTATTCAATTGGAAGTCAGACATTTGGTTAGATTATAAATGGGCTTGTTTTTTTTTCCTGGTTTCTGTCCTGGTTGACAACACACAAAAAGAAGGATCTTTTTTTTCCAGTCTATTACAACTATATCATCAGCAGCAGTTGTTTGAAAGCAGCAGTAAAAGTCAGGTTAGCAAGGGGAAGTAGGTGGAACATAATGTTGCTCATTTTATTAATAAAACAGGTCTTTATAATAAAAACTATGATCTGAGTAATGGTAGATCTGTGCCCTTGTAGAGCGCTGTCTACCATCACCCCTGAAGGTAGCAGAATTAAAATGAGTGCACACAGATAACAAGCCTTCAACTTGTCCTTTTTAGCATATTGCTAATTAACCTTTTTGCCGATCTTGTATGAAAAACATTACAATTTTACAATTATATAATCACAATAAAAGGGTGACTTTAAAGTATCTAATACTAACAACTATGCATAAAGGGCATAAACAACAGGGGTCTTGTGTATAGCTCGCTGCTATCACTAGCAATTTAAAGGCTACAAGCTATTTAAAAATGTTTATTTTGTCTAATAAAGTAGAATTTTAAAAAACATCTTAAATTCCAAAATTCTTTATTGAAATAATCATACTGGGATAGTATTTCTATTCTGTTCTTTAAGCTCCAACTTAGTGTTTAACTTCCCCAGTGTTCTGCATAATAGTGGAGGTAAAATGTTTGGTACATGATTGGTTGAGCAGGCTAGACACTTCTAAGGCGTATTGCTGCCAACTAGTTCCATGTCATCCACTTAAATGATCAGATATACATATTTGCATGTTCAACATTAGAAATGCAGAAGTGCAGCTGCTTATGTATGTAAATTGTACATCGGTGATATATGGAATTTATACACGATGCAATATTTGTCAGAGTTCCAGAGTTTTGCAGACATGCAGAATTTATGTTGATTGGTCGAATTTATGAGTTGTAAATGCAACATCTCCAATTCCTGGAGAAACTGCACTATTCTTGGGGTCGGAAACGCCATCTGCTTACTTCAGAGAAGCCCTTCTAATGCGGACAAATCAGGCAGCACTTTGAGAATGATGTTTTTTTCAAATAAGACAAATTTAAACATGGAGACAAGCACAAAAGGTGAAATGCAGAAATGTGAAACCCACCTGGAATTGTTCCATTAAATTATTGCCAGATTGGATTTATTCCCGTACTACACTGGTTCATCATGTAGACAGTCTTTGGTTCGTCCATTCAGCCGTGCCCAGAGCAACTGTTTGTTTGTTTACATGTTTATTTAACAGGGACAAATGCACAAATTCCTAAAATCATAAAAAGTAAAAGCTGTGCAGGCAGGTTTCTAGCTCAGGATAATTTGGAACCCAATCCATGGTAGACAGCACCTACACTAAAATGTCACAAGCAGGAAGTAGCATGAGTATATAGACAGGGAGATAAATAAAAGAAAAAAAATAATAGGTAAAGTTTGAGGTGTGTGTGCATGTGTGTGCTTGCATGTGTGCAGGTCATTGTGTAGCTGCATGTTTGAGAGTGATCTAGGATTATTGCAATCACTGTTCACAGACTTGCAATAATTGCAAGTCTCTTGCAAAACACATTGTATATTAAAGCGGCTATGAGTACAGTTTTACTTTTCAGGAACCATGGATCCTNAGTAAAGTTTTACTTTTCAGGAACCATGGATCCTTATTTGCATTTGTCCTTCTTTGTGCCAGACTTTCTTGTCATTGAGTTCAATCAGTCCTTCAGCTAATCTCAGCTGCAGGCTGTTGTAAAAATGAAAGATGTTGCTTAACACAAGATAAATTGTTTAAGTAATGGTGAAAGGAAAATCTTATTAGGATCTACATGCAGAGATTTAGAGTTGTATGGATGTTAATCTGAATGTCTTCTTGCACCTCAACAACTTTTTCCATCATTTGGACTTTATATTCAGGGAGCATGTCCAGGCTTCTCTGCACACTATTTTACAAATTTTGTTGTCTCATCATGTTTTAGGCTTTCCACTTTTTTTAAGATCTCATTTCAGATGCTACACTTGTACTGTTTAAAACAAGAGGACAGAGCTGAAGATTAGTCTTTGAGCAGCAGGACAAACATCTTTATCTATTCTAGTAAAATGAAAGTTTGTGTAAGGGTGCTTTTTTTGTTGTTGTTGTTGTTGTTTTTTTGTTTGTTTTTACACACTTTGTAATTACTGTTTCATGTAACACCATATTGTAGAAATATAGTTTTCCATCAACCATATTGAGTGTTTTGCACCTAAAAAGACAAAACCTTGCACGTGCCATGACTCATGTTTCTTTTTTTAAGGTAAACCTTTCTGATTTGTGCCTTACTTAAGCACCTTAACAACTCTCAACCAAACTTCTCATCAGGTGCACACTGTGGCTCGATTTTCCCTCTTATCCAAATCTTACTGTTAAACAACTAAATTTTGGACAAAGATGTAAACGATACTTTTCAGAAAAAGGACCTTATTGCAGTCCTCTACGATTCAGTTCTCATCTTTTCTAAATAAAAACCTGGGTGTTTTCTTGATTAAGTCTTCAGAAGTTCAGCAATGCCCTTTGAGGACCTGTTTCAGTCTGTTGCAGCCATGCATTTCATCCCCGCTATTATTTACCATTTATTTTAAAGTCAGCTGATGTCATGGTGGTTGTTGAGCGACATTCAAATGGGTTGGCAGTCATTCCTGTCAATGGAGAGTTGATTTTGCTTTCTGCCAGTCTGTTGCTTTGTTGCCCCCTATGTCTGTTACTTGACCTTGTTGTTATGAACTGTTGTCTTTGAAATTTTAATGAGGCAACCTGACACTCACTGCATCCCTCTGCCAGTAAAGCCAAAACTAAATCCTCATTTGCCTCCACTAGCAGCTTTATAACTGTCATAGCACTGTCAATATTTTCTTTCCTTAATATTAGTGACTATAATGAAGAACATAATTGTTCTAATCACAAGCTTCCTTATATTCAGACTCAAATATTGCATTGTTCTCTGTCAAAACATTACAAAAGCCCTGTACAAGGGCCTGCTTGCATGCAGATATGTTGTGCCTTACTTCAAAACTCTCCTTTGTTTTCTCAAATTTAATGTGGCACGTGCAGATGTCCTGCACCCTGCACTCAAGTCAGAGGCGACCACCCGTTCTACCTAAATGGTAATTCCTGCTTCTAACGCAGCCCCAATATGGGGTTTCTGCAGTTCTGGAGGCTGAGTTTTCAGGACTGAAATCACAGAACCCTCATTTTTAACACCATTTTTTAGCACTTGAGAATGAGGGTATTGTTTGCAGCCTTGATAAAGCATAGTTCTCAGAATTGTTGCTCATGAATATAAAACTTCGTTGTATAATTAAAGTTACTCATTTTTGGGGTTTTTTCAGGGTTTATAACACCATGTTACCTTCTACTTGATAATATATCTTTAGATTATAACCAAAAAACTGAAAACGATCATGCTTGTTAAGCTAACAGGCTAACTACAAGCATTCTTTAAAATGACTGTAGAATGCTTGTAGTTAGCCTGTTAACTTAACGAGGGTACAGGAAGTGATGCAAACAGCTGATTTGCTCTGGAAAAGCAACAAAATCTGCATACAAGATCCTTTAAAGTTTATTAGTTCAACCACAGCATTTATGTGCATCAAACTTTGCCTTCGTTATGCAAATTGTGATCAATCATTAGCTTTTATTTATAGCTAGGTAGTTACCAAAATATGTTGCCCAAAAATTTGATTTGCTCCTTGTTAGGCATGTGCTAAATGCATGCATTGTTGGTTTTACTCATAGCCTTTCCTCTCTTGCACAATATTCCTTGTATGCTGATTCTGACATATGGAGCATCACTGATGTTTGCTAACAGTTGACATACTAGAGCATGTCCTTGGTCATGCGCCCTTGTCTGCTTCATTACTCACTCTTTCACATGTTATAACATATTATATTTTTTCCTGACTCCATCAAGCCATTGCAGGCGGTAAAAGCTTGACATATTCTGAGAACATCGACATCCAGCTGCCACAGCAGCTGTCACCTAGATCGAAAGGCTGCAGGTTACTCAGAGTAACATAGATTGTTGCAAAGGTCACACCTCAGAAATTGGCATTTTATTTTAACATTACAAGATTCAAGCTCTTCTGTACTTTGGCGAGACTGACAGGCCTTATTTTGTGTGGAACAGAAATAAACTTGTATCATATTATATAGAAGATTTTGTACTTTTAAAACGTTATGGTAACAGACTTGCAATTTGAAGCCCACAAAGCAGCCAATATCTTCCAGTGTTATCCAAAATATTTACTTCCATTAAATACTATGTAATAAAAATAAAAGTTAAGATGTCCTTTCTTCAGACCAGTTTCTCTCTGTGCTTTTTTTCATATCACTGAGCTTTTTCATATTTCACTTTGGCCTATTGGTGATGACAGTAAAACTTGTGGTCTGAGTCCACACAGATCCTTTCTTTCGAAGAAATGTTCTATCATGGTGTTCAAGGGGTACTTCCTCTTAAAATTTCACCTGGGTTATATTTTTTTCTTCATTTCTATGATAATTTTATAACAATGATACATCTTACAGTTTTGGCTTTTTCTGTTAACAAAAGTCCCAAG
>CM047992.1:3235801-3247216 GCA_026261665.1 Melanotaenia duboulayi | reverse complement strand
GATGCATCAGTATCTTAACCAACTGCTGGTTCTTTGTTCTACTAGACACGTTCACTTTCAGTGTGTAAAACATTCACTGCTTTCATGTCCAGTCTAACATGTGAGCTTCTGTTCTGTTAAGCAGCTGCAGTGATTTGTACTAAATCTGCTGCACCTTTGATGTAATTCGTTATGTCGTTAATTATTAATTGTTTCAATGAATGAATTAAACCTCTGGTCTAGAGTTTGTTGGGTTGTTGATGTTGTCCATGATTAGTCAGATTGAGATCCTTTAGACTTCAGGCTGCCAAGGACTGAATTGTTTCTTGAATGGATTCATGTTGTGTTGATGGGCGTATTATGTTGGTTATGTTGACTTTTACCTAGCACACTATCTCTGAAGCAGCATTTCACACATTTTTTTACTTAAGGCTGTTATCTTATGGGCTGTTGTGTTTGATTTGTTGATGGCTGTTCATGTTTCCTCCTGATACAGTTTTTAAAAATGGCATCTTAAATTTGTATTATACGGAGCTTATTCTGATTATTTTGAATTTTGCTCCTGACAAAGGAGCCATTATTTCTGTTTATTGTTTGCTTCAGGTTTATTGTGGTGGTGTTTGTTTATGTTTGGGATTGCACAGGTGTTGAGGAAAGTGCATATAGGCGTGGAGGTGACAGTGCATGGGRWKCTCGGGTGACGGGAGGTSGCACGGTTTTTACCACTTCCATCACTTCTCCGCTCCTTCACGTTTTTCCACTTCTCAATGCTTTTCCATGCGGCCTCTACTATACCTCCATACCTGTCATAACCTCAGGGCCTTCCATCCATCCTGTTGCTGTAGACCACCATCCTGGACTTCAGATCCTCATTCATTCATTCAGTAAATGGGAACACACCCCATACTTACCTTTCTGTCTGGACATGGTCTTAATGAAGCGTGTTATGACCAGGATCCCCCGCACCCAGAGCTACTAAAATGATAGGACCAGATAGTCGCAACATCATTTTTACAAGCATTTTTAAAATACCAAAACTAATAAAAACTAGAAAATTTGCTCTAAAAACGAACTGAAACTAATTGAATTTGAAAAATAAAAAGTCAAAACAAAATAAAAACTAAAACTAATAAAAAAATCCAAAACTACTGTATAATAACCTTTACAAACTGAATCCATTCATATTTTTACAATATAAGGCCCTGTAGATGTTGAAAGAACAAAGTTCTCTAATCAAGTTTGGCACATAGTGTTAAGTCATGATCCACTCTCCGCGGGTGCTCCTTTTCTATCCAGTCCTGACGCCCTCACCCGCAATCAGCTGTAGAATATTTCACAACCCTGAATATTTCAGAACCCTCTGTTCGTTGCCTCTCAACATTTGTTTGTGTGTGTTATTGGGAAACTATTTTGATTTATTTAAACGTTTTAAATACAATAAAGTTGGTTAGTGAAGACAAGGAAAATCCATTTCATTCAACTTGTGGAAGATATTTTGTTTAATTTGTAACCATTTTATTTTTCTTTTAAAGAAAAAAAGGTGTATACTCACAACAAAATTATGAAAACTCACAGAAAACAATGATATTAGGTAAAATCAGATAAAGTAAAATTTGATAGTCAACAAGAGTGACAAATTTAGAAATCCATGCCCTCATAAACTGGTTTATTCAATTTAGTAAGTACAATAAGAAATCATACATAAACCGAATGATTTTGTATATTTGCTTGAGCATCCAACAGTTAATCCCCTCAGAGTGGATTTGGTAGCATTAGAGCTGGGCATGTCCATTCCAACTTAATCAAAACTGCATCTGCTGAGCCTGAACCTTTCTCGCTCTGTTTCTCCATCTATCTCCGTTTATTTTCTATTTTAAAATGATATTGCCGTATTTATAAATATTTAGGAGTTTCTGAATGCAATATTCATGCAGGCAGAAAGGAGCTTGATTGTGAA
Organism: Melanotaenia duboulayi; assembly: GCA_026261665.1. NCBI lineage: Eukaryota > Metazoa > Chordata > Actinopteri > Atheriniformes > Melanotaeniidae > Melanotaenia > Melanotaenia duboulayi. Next base: position 3,245,280 of record CM047992.1, on the reverse strand, counting down.
TGTTTAAATGCCAGTTCAGCTTTTGCAGCTCTTGGCATTAAAAAAAAAAGTCATAGATTCAGTTCAGTTTTGTTCTTTACAGCCAAGTTCAAACATAGTTCAGCCATAGTCGGATCAGAACAGCGTTGCAGGTTCCAAGCACCACATTAACTGAAAGTCGGTTTAAGAGCTGGACTGAAAGATGATTTTATCTCCCTTTGGGTGGTGATGGTTTGACCTAATGGTCATGTCATACAGACAAGACTTCTGCTGCCACAACTTTTGAAATAATTTRTTTGACTTCCAGGTTTACTGTTCAGGCTTGTTTAGATTTTTTTCCACCARCGACAGCAGGACATAATATACACATCATTCCACACTACGTTTATCTTGTTTGGTTAGTAGATGTTGCTTGTGGTGTAGTCACAATCCACATCMTGTTTGAACTTTTCTCACAGTCTGACTGTTGGATAACATWTCAAGCTACAATCGATATCAATACAATTTTTTTCACRTTGTTTAACTTTCATCAGGAGAGCTGCAGATAACAGGGTGTGAATCTGYCCKAAAAGTCTACAAACTCTGGGCTGGGCTGTGGCATCATGTCACTTGTGGTCAGCTGACTGGCTTTGGAGCTGTTGCCAGATATGTCTGGGTTTTACTGTATAGATCTGGGACATTTACACTAGAGAAAAAGCAAATTTAGCACAGTAAATTTACACATTATATAAGCAACTATAAATATAAAGGATGAATAATTGAAAAATGTCAGTGTTGACTTTTGGTACATTTAGAGTCTAAACATCTGTGGTCAACTGAAAGATGTTATTTCAGCCAATGTTATATGACCTGAAAAGTTACACAGACTGTGTGTTGAGAACAAGATGCCTCCAGACTTCATTTTCTATGTCATCAGACATGGAAAACGCCTGCTCTGCTAAGGACAAGATATCCACTGGAAATTATGTTAAATGGCCCAGATGCTGCCATGGTACTGTACAACTGCAAGTCCAGGTCTTGGTTATGTTTCCAGTCACAGTGATATTTGCTAAATGTGTAAATGTGTACGTGGAATCAACCTCTTTGGCTAAACCAAGACATTAACTAAACTTTAACTGAGAGGCTAAAATTCAGACTGGAATTTAGATATTTGTCATTTGAGTGAGAATCACTGAGGGCAGGATGTTCAAACGTAATCGTAGCGGATTTCGGTTATCGGATAGGATCAAAATGCGTTGTTCCAAACGGAAATCTGGATTGTGAAATCAACTTGGATCACGTAATCCAACCCTGGTTGTTATCCGGATAAAACCCTGAGTTTGGGTTGTTCAAAACTTTTGAGTAGAATCCGGATAACTTCATAACTTTGATCCAAAAAAAAAGGATTATCCTGATCCCAAAAGAGATAAAACCTAACAGCGGATCAAATAATAAAACTTTTTATTGACTTGTTTAACCGTTAGAGTGATAAAGGGGTTAACATAAGGACAGGCTCCTATCTGCATGCTGGAAATCCGGGTTTCATCACGGGATTTTGGATCAGGGTGATCCAATCCTGTTTTGCTTTGAACAACCGGGGTAAAAGTAAGCCGGGTTATGTGGTCCGCCATCCTGAAAAAAATGGATTACGAAATCCGGATAGTTTACATCCAGATTAAATTTTTTGAACAACCGGCACTGACAGTTTAAAGCTTTCTGAAGAACGCATTAGAACTTGCTGTCATTGAGAGACCAGCTTTGTAAATTGTCTTCTTTTCAGGCAAAACAGTCAGAGTGTATCAAATCTGGCTTTTAAATTTGACACCCATCATTGTGGAGGGGTGCAGAATTATTCAGCTGCTTTGTGACAGGCGGGCTGGTGAATTATTTAATACCTTATGGAAGATTAAAGTTACTTTATGGGAACAAAATCAGATTTTAAGAGAATATTTTGACTGAATTAAAATGACTTTGGACTAATATATATATATATTTGTTGTGGAATATGCGACAAAGTTTTCATCTTGACAAATTGTATTGGTTTGTTTTGATATAGCAACAAAGCTTTTTCTGTCTCGCAGGTCAGAAGAATGAGTTCGGTGGTGACCCGTCGCAGAGAGCAGCGCGTGCTGGTGATGGTCATCACCATGGTGGTATGCTACTTGGTCTGCTGGCTGCCCTACGGAGTCGCAGCCCTGCTCGCCACCTTCGGCCCCCGTGACCTGTTAACTGCGGAGGCAAGCATCACGCCATCGCTGCTGGCAAAATGCTCCACCGTTGTCAACCCTTTTATATACATATTTATGAACAAACAAGTGAGTGCTCTCAGTCAATGTTTCTTACTTTGTCTCAGTGACTGCTGCATCCTGCTGCATTATTTAAACCACTTATGTTTTGATTCTGGGACTCCAGCAGTCTTTTAGTTCAAACTTAGCCTGGTTATAACTCAAGTATTTGCAAAGACATAATTTACATATGACATCATTGTGAAGCATGGTGTGAATAATGACTGTTTTGCCAATTATGAGCTGACTTTAACAGGTAATAACAAGAAACTGGCTGCATATCTGGTGCAAACAATTCACTTCTGCAAGTCCCACATTTGCCCTACATTGAGTCTGATTATTTACAAAGTTTAGACCTTATAATCATGCCCCGTCAGGTAGCTACTATTTACAAAAGACAGATATTTGTATTTGTCGTCTCGCCCTGCATCAGTCCAGAAAAGCCTTTCTTTCCAGCCTGTAATGCTGAGACAAGAGACCTCATTTACAATTCAGCTTAGTGAGTCAATTCAATACATATGAATGAGGACAATATAAACAAAAGTTTCCTAATGCAGTAATGCAGTGGGGATGGGGGCGGGGGGCAAACTGTAAGGTGCAAACTGCAGAGAAAGTGTGGGTTTAAGCATGAGTTTCTCTGTTTGCAAACGTACCACATTCACAGCCAGAAAATAGCTCTGAATTCACAGAAACAAAAATACCCGTGTTTTCATCTAAGTCCAGACTCATGAGCAACATGAGTATATATATTAGAGCTGTCAAATTATTACAATTTTTAATCAGATTAATCACTGCTTACAAATGAATTAATCATGACTAATCACCATTCGCGACTATGCCTGAAATCTGCCCGTTTTTACTGTATAGTATGAACAGAACGAGCCAATGCTTACAAATATTTAGTGTTAACTGACCCTTCACACTTTGCTCCGTGACTCAGTAGCAGTCCTGTTACCTTTAGCCTCAGAAAAAGGACCCAAATGAACTTGGTCAAAGGAGGACTGACAATATTAGGAAAGAACAGGTCAGAGACGGTGGTAGTTGTACAGAGAAGCTCGGTTTGGGCGCAAATCAGATTCACCTGGAAAACACCCCGTTCACATTCTGCACTTGACACGGGGATGGTATTCACACCTGTAAACAGTTCTTTCAGTTCATCACAAATGTCTTTTTCTCCTGATTCCATGTACTCTCTGTGGGCATGGATCACTGTACGGAAACGCTCTGTGTTGAAGCACAGACAGAGTGACTCGACTTCAGTCTGTGCATAGCATATACCTGCATCCTCAGGCCAGTATTGTGGATGAAGCACCTGTAGCTCCTCATCAAACTGATCATAGCCTCTTTTGTATGGCTTCTGCCCACCGTGGGACCACAAGCACTGCTCTAAGTTATTGGACACACTTAGAAACTGCCTAATGTTCAGCGCTTTGTCACTTTTTCCTTCAGTATGCGTTAACGCATAGAAAAGACTTGCTCTCAATGCACCACTTACTCCATTTAGAAAGGCATCCTAGTCCCTCTGACATTGCTCCAATAGTGTGACTGCATGACACATAGCTTTATGAGCAGAGATTATTGTAGTATCTTGTTTTTGCAGCTCAAATGAAAGTTCAGATGCTCCTGCAGTGCGTCACACATCATACCCAGATTGTTCCCAAAAGTACAGGAACCGCTGTATGTTTGCTTAGTTATACCATCACAGGTGCGATCTTCTGATGTCTTCTGATGCAGAAATATCTATAAAACATCTAAATACCTATGAAGTGCTGCATAGTTGTTCCAAACTGCTTTCACTGTCCTAAAACCGGAGGTCACCCACCTTGTGCCTAATATCCGACTGATTTTGCACATCTGCATGTTTAACTGGATGCACACTCTCTCTAGATGTGTTCTAAAGAGAATAAGGCTTGTCCACCATTTCTTTCACTACATCTTTAATAAAAATGCCCATGACTTTGGACTTTTAGGAACAGACTTTTTTAAGGGTAGAAGCTCTGATATTAAGAAGCTCATAAGTGTCTCTTCTTATATTTAAAATGTGTGTTTTATGTAATTATTTGCAGATTACAGATTCAATTTAAGTTTTGTTGGTTCATGGCAATCAAATTTGTTCAGAACTTTATTATTAGTATGCCTGAGTGTTACTGGATCCAGGCTAACAATTACCAAAATGGACCCTGTCAAAATAAGAAAGTACCCTGATCTTGTTCCGGCAGGATCCGGCTCAAATTAAGCTTTGTCAAGCACCCACATAAACATGTCAGCAAGGATATCCAGTCAGGTTGATTGCAACTGGATAGATGCATGTAAACGTAGCTACTGTCTCATACATGGCCCTCTGCATTTTCTCTGCTGTTCAGTTTTCTCCTTTGAGTCTCTCCACCAGCCTTCAAACAAACATGTGTTTGTATTGTGATGTCTTAGGTGCAGATTTTTGACTCAGTAGACGATTTAAATTAGTAAAAACAGCTAAATTTGCTCCAAGAAGTAAGAATCAAACTTTTATCTGTACCCTTTGTTTGTTACTTTGTTTACTCCAGAGCTGACAGTTTGGTGCTTCTGCTGGTTGAAAACGCTGCCAATGGCAGAATATATCAGCTAATTACCCTTAATTCCATAATCCACTTGTCCGGAGGCCAGAATGAAACTTTAATGTTGTCTAGTTAATATGCTTAATGGAAGCCAGGCTTTCCAGTGGAGCCAAAAATCATCTGTATGATCACAGTTCAGCAAGAACAGCACTTATGAACTCTTTACGCTAATTTAATTTACGCGTATAGAAAACCATAATGTAACTGCAGGCAGAAAATTTAGCAAATGCACACAGTTAATGGATTTGTCAAAAGCCGTTTTGCTCCAGTGAACATACATAATTCGTAAAAACAGATAGTAAAACAAACACATGTTTTGGAATCCTAAGTATGTGCAGGTTAAAGTATCATCTCGTCATCAGTCATCTGTTCTGCATCCAGCAGCAGATCGGGTCTAATTATGCGACACCCAGGCCAGTAATTAAAGTTTTATGTGATTTACACCCACTGGAGGACAGAGCCGACTGCTCTCTGCCAGCTCTTAATTTACACCTTTAGACAGCACACACACTAGCCCGCCCGCACCCACACCTCCTGCACAGCTGCAACGAACACCACGGACATCCAAGGACACGGCACAGAATAAGAAGAGTAAGTAATCTGGTTTCTGCTGCTGTTCCTAATTGACAGCAGAGCCAATTTAAAGTGCTTTGTGCAACATTTTAACAATCAATAAATCATAACAGCGTCATTAGATTAATATAATGACTAAACAAATTTGAGCAGCACAGAGAGGACAGCTTCAGACAAACAAGGACTCTGTTCCTGACTTCATCAAACAAGCCATTAATAATTTAAAAATAATGATGATGTGGTTTATTTAACCCATTACAAGACATGCAACACATTCTCACAACATGTTATGAAACTTAGCTCATGTCCTTGGGCATAGTTGTCTTTTTTTATGTGTGTGAACACACAAAAGATGAATTACTACATACAGGGGTACATTCTCACATCGGTTTATGAAGCTGTCTCCAAAGCCTCACGCCTTGTTTCACTCACATATTATGCAAGTCAACTGAAAAAACCCACACAGTCCAACAAAAGTTGCCATAAATTTTAAATACAAAACTCAGCCATGTCGTGTCACCCCCTTTTTTTCACTCTAGAATTTGTCTCATTCATTATCTGAACCACTTAATCCATTACAGGTCGCAGGTAAGCTGGAGCCTATCCCAGCATTTTTAACAGGTGAGAGGCAGCTACACCCTGGACAGGTCACCAGTCCATCGCACGGCCAACACATAGGGACAAACATCCATTCTTATACACACTCATCACCAATTAATCTAAAAAGCTTTGTCTTTGGATGGTGGGAGGAAGCCAGAGAACCCTGCAAACTCCACAAACACGGTGAGAACATGCAAACTCCATCCAGAAAGGCCACCGCCCCGCGGTTCAAACCCTCCCCCTGCGACCTTCTTGCTATGCGGCTGTGGTGCAGATCACCCCACTACCATGCAGCTTTGTCTCAAGTATATTAAAATATATAAACTGACATGATATATTTTAGAAGGGTTAATAACTGAAAAAGACAAACTACTAACTTTACAATCAAACTGATCGCTATGTTTGAAACATTTGTGAAAACTTGTGAGAACTGGTATGTTTGGCTAAAAGGAACAATACAGATGTTGCTCTAGCCAACACATTTTCACAGCATGTACTCTGTACATAAACTGTGTTCTCCATAGATATAAATCATTAGAGCTCAAATACATAAAGAAATATTGTTGCCAAATTCCTTTTAACCTGAAAATTTATAAGAACAAATTTTAGCATTTAGGTTTCTGTTACGTCCTCATTGGTCTAGAGGTACAAGGATGGAACATAGAGTCGGACACAGGATTAAAAGAAATAACACAATTTMTTTTCAGTAAACAAAAGATAATTCCAGGTTCACAAACAAATAACTTAACCCGGTGCCGACTATAGTATGTTCTATAAAGCAGGAAACCAAAATAAACTTGTCACCTCAGCTCAAACAGGGACAGTAATTCAAACTCAAATACAAATGGTCTTTAACTCTTAATTGATATTACACAAAAGTCCACACAGGGAAGTCCTTAATCACCACACAAGTCTGAAATCACTCCCAGGCTGGCAAACTGTGTCCCACTGTCCACAGTCGCCCTGAACAGTGTGACTGGTGCCGTCTTGTAGGAGCTCCTCCCCTAGGATTGGATAAGCAGTCCGGAAGCGAAAGACGCATGGACCAATCCGGACACAGGGAGGGCGGATCCCAGCTGGTATCTGTGACCAATCACACTCAGGTCCGGCTGTAGGCAATTTAACAATCAGTTTTTCTGACGGGGAAACTGACAGCCGTAACAGTTTCAGTACTTTATAGTTTCCCAAAGTGCCACGTCCTGAACTTTGTTTAGGCTGTTTAAACCCGTGTTTGCAGTACACGACAAATTCAGAGCAAAAATAAAAAACGTTTTTCAGTATGAGCCGATATACCGCCCAGCCCTAGTTCTTTCTGTACTGTACTTTCTGTACTAGATACACAAGCATTGTTTAAATACATTAAGGCAGTGGTTTCCAAATGTTCTGAGCCATGGCTCACATGATAACATATGTTGATGTTCTTTTTGGTGCATTATGTTAACAGCACCCATATGCAAAAAAAAATAAATAAAAAAATAAATAAGCCTCTCTTGCCAACAGCTTTTTTAAAAAAAAAATATCACCTGTGATATTTTTGTTTCTGGACACCTGGTGTTAAAAATGATAAATGTAAGAGTTCAAAACGATCAAAAACTTCATAAATAAAGAAGATAAAGTGCTTTTTGAAGGATTCACTGAATCAATGTATCACTTAGATCCCCAATATTAGGTTCTCTACAGCCAAACTCAGATTTTTAATGTGGTATGAGTAATAATTTTGTTTATGTATTAAAGCACAAAAAATGAACACATTAATACAAATAATGTAATTTACAAATCTTTGTATCAATGTGTTAATTTTGACAGCCCAATAAAAATCCAATATTTATTTGATAAATATCTGATTTTCTTTTGTTTTTACGATGATCTGGCAACCACCTGAAATTATCTTGGGCTGCATTAAGGCAGCGCTGGCAATTATTTAAATAAAAAATCCAGTGTATACGTTAACATGATAACACTGACATAGGCCATTGTTCTCTGGTTGGCTTTACACTAAAAGAAAAAAAAAATAGGCAAATGTGATCTCAATAAAGTCCTCAGCATTCAGAAAACACAAAATCCACTTTTTTATTTTTATTGAAACACATAGTAATTTAATTCAGAAATATAAAAATCTGACTTTTCTTCCTTATAAGCTGTTAAACATCAGGCGCTGATCTGTTGTCTTTGTTCAGACTACAATACAGCGTCGAGTAAAGCAGAATCACTGCTATTTAATTCTGACATTGCAATAATAAAAACAAAAACAACAACAACAACAAAAAAAAGATAATATAAGTGATAGAAATGTAGTTAAGGGAAGGAACGAGAGAATAAAAAACAGCACATTGTTGGCTAGAAGAAGAAATTAAGCCTGAAGAGAAAAGATGGAGACCAAACAGGGTGGAGGAAAACGGAAAATTTAATGTACAGGCAAGAAAATGAGAGAAGTACAGGGAAGAAATGTTGGGGATAAATTAAAGACATCAGGATGGGTTTTTGAAAGAAAGGCAGAAAAAAAGAGGGCAGAAATTAGAATTGTGAAGAGAAAGTAAAATGATTGTAATGTAGTAAAAGTTGGAAATGATTGCGAGACATTATGATATAAGTATGAAAAAAAATAGCTGGCAAGAAGAAAGGTGACCGTCAGGAGGAAAAAAGGATGAACTTCTTTTAATCTCCTAAAGGTTAACATAGCTTTGATTTTGATTAACATGTTACTATCGAGTAATAACACATGGTGATGCTGACCTTTCCTCCCACCTCCTCATACACTCTTTTATCTCCCGCTGCCTCTTTTTATCTGCTTCCAGCTCTGTCCGTCTCGCAGGTTTTCAGGTTGTCACTTCTGAGCTTGTGAGACATTTAACTTTCTTTGATGACTGACTTGCTGCGACAGCAACGTGAAGTCTTTCTGTTGGCGTGAATATGTGATGATTAAGCTGCTGAGTGAACTTGCAGGGCTGCGGAACGTGCACGAAGCTGCACTGTGTGGCGCTTTCAGTCTTCAGTTCCTCCCAGCCCATGACTATGGCAGCAGTGTGTTGAGGCGAGTTGAAGACTTCAAGCGCTGCACAGATTCACGACCCGGACATCAGCTATCATCGAACAGGAGCCACCTTTACACCTCTGGTGTGACACCTTGGAGGTGCCATCATTGATGTCAGTGTGTGAATCTATAGATCTCTAGATGATGATGTTAGCTCACCTCAGCTTGTTAAAACTTTTGGTTGCTTTTTAAGTCAGTTTCTAACATTTCAACCAAAGAAAACAAACAGTGCTCATTTACATCAGCCAACAACAAGGAAATTAGTGATGTCTGCTAAAATTAAACCTTTTTTTAAACATGATTTTAATTGTTTCTGCACTTTGTTTTTTTCTTTACATGTTATTGTAAAGCACATTGTAATGTGCTATATAATAAACATGCCAAGCCCTAAGGGCATACATTTGGAAGTCCAAAGTAAACAATACCTAAATTCTATTC
>CM047992.1:3185931-3203580 GCA_026261665.1 Melanotaenia duboulayi | reverse complement strand
AAATCTAAAATTCTTTACTTACAAAAATGTGCTAGATCATTAGTGGAGGTCACAATACACCAATGATAACACATGCAAACATAGATTTTGGCCAGTAAACAACAGAAAATGTTACACATTGTCCCTTAAAAGGAACTTATAGCAAGTGATTGACTTTGGTTTCTTTTCAACCAGCTGTGGAAAAAAAAATAGCTTTACTTTCATTTAAGTTTGGTCAGCAACACATCTCAATACAATCCTGAAGCATCAAAGTAATGAAAGGGTGCAACTGTGTTATTGATGTTCATCATACGGAATTTCACACGTTCTTTCAAGCTCTGAACTATCAGTATCACCACAGAGTCAGAAAACTGATAAATGAGCTCAATTTCCAGCTCTTTTTGTCCCTAAAAACCACTAAACAAAGGCCAGACAGTAAGGAATAAACTTCAGTATTAAAACAAACACAACGTCTGACTCATGTGTCAAATGACCCATCATTTGAATCAGGTGTGCTGCTGCAGGGACACATCCAATACCTACAGGATACCGGTCCCTGCATTAGTTGCTACTCACCATACTCACGGTTCCCCTTGGGTGTCATTAAATCTGTAACATTGAAAAATGTATATATATATATATATACCATCATTTTTGAACTAATCAAATGAATCAGAGAATTTTCCAACTTTAAGGCTATAATGAATGATGAACAGTCAGTCTGATTATTATAGCCCTGACCATTGGTGCTCTTACCCCTTGTAGGTAACACTAATTTACTATCCTTTCGGATCGACGGGGGACAAAAAAGTCCCCTTCCAAAAACTGCTATTAAAAATTATTAAATAGTCATTTTTACCACTTTTTTTAACTTAGAAGTTTAATCATCTTCAGCCCTAACCANCATTAAAAATTATTATATAGTAATTTTTTCCACTTTTTTTTACTCAGAAGTTTAATCATCTTCAGCCCTAACCAGACCCGCCAAAAAAACTAAAAATGCAGCAAGTTATTCTGTAATTTTTTAATAGTTTTTAAAGAGAGGACCTTTTTGTTCTCCGATGGCCTGAAAGCATAGTAAAGTTGTCCCCAGTGACCTGTTGACCTCTGAANCTTCTCCGATGACCTGAAAGGATAGTAAAGTTGTCCCCAGTGACCTGCTGACCTCTGAATAAAATTAAAATTGGAATATCAAAGTTCGTCAAAAGAAACACTTTCTCACAAAAAATCCTACCATTTGGGGCAACACAACAAAAATGGTGAGCAAAAAATGACTAAAAGGGACAAAAAAGTCCCTGATTACCCATAAGGGTTAAGTCAGATTTAACACCTTATACACATATCTGACCTTGAAAGGCCCTGTCTTATAATTATTACTGAATTACATCATTCACTACATTAACTAGAATATAAAGGTGTGACATGAATCAGAAAATTGTCCAGCCTGCATGTTATAGATACAGTAGAAGTTCGGGGAGACAGCAGGTACAATATAAAACACCACTCCTGTATTTGTTGTTGTACCCTAGAAAATGGTTTATTGCATAGCAATCATATATACTGAACAACAAAACTTTAAATTATGAAACCTCGGTTTCATATACAGCAGCAACCAGGTCTCCGGGTCTGCAGACACATGCTTCTCGGTGAAAACTCATGTTGATGTTTGTTTCCTTTAGACTGCAACTGAAACCAAGCACAGCTCAGTACAGCATCGTTTCTGTGGTGTAAAAAGAAAAACTTGCCATATAAAAGTCACATTTGCCTTTGTCTCCTGGTATTCTTGTCTTGAGCGCAATCGTAATATGTCATTTCCCAGAATGCACTGCGTCAGTACAAGAAACATAACGGCAACCATCGTAGGTCAAAAATGTAGTAACAAAAGATTTTTAAATTAAATGTATTTTAGTAAAACAGGACATGTTAAGGCCAAATGTAATGGTTCAGTAGATAGGACCCACAAAAGATCAGAGATCTTAGGATGAAATAAGATTTTATCATGCTCGGGTTAGTGTCTAAAGATTGTTATATCTGGTTCTTGGCAGTTGGCTCTTCAGCAGAAGTGGTGGAATCCTGATCTGGTATCTTCTCCTGGGAGCTGCAGGAGATACTGTAACTGTAATGGGAACAGGCTGAAGCAGGCAGGTACAAAAACACCAGGAAGGTAGAACACAGGTCAACAAGCTGATAAGAAGGGCTGGAAACGTACAGGAGAATACTCTGACGATCTGGCAGAGAGCAGCAGAGAGTCACCTGCTTATAGAAGGAGCAACACAGGTGGAAAGCAATCAGTCAGAGGTAAGATGCCTTCAGAGGCAGCTGGGAAATCCCACCCCCAGCCTAAAACTGTCACACCAACAAGTGCTAATACGTGTGGTTCCTTTTAAGAGGAACTACTTGAGAAAACTTGTGAAATGATATTGGTGAAGGAGGTCGAATGTTACTAGTTACTACAAAAAGTAATTGAAGTACTCTGAATGAATCTCTGAATGCTCTACTTGGTAGGGTTAGGGTCTACATGCAAGAGAGTTCAGGCAGGCATCTCTGCTGCTTCCCACGTAATCTATCTCACACTCTACATACCACTCATCACACACATCCAATCTTGGTGGCGTATTGGGGTTAGAATTTCTGTCATCACTCTGATATAAAATTGAGAAAACATATGTGGAAGTCATGATGAGATCAGAGCCTGATGCCAAACTTCAATCACATCCTGTTGTCTGACTAACTTTGAGTGATCCACTTCTATTAAATTCAATTCTATTAAATTCAGTCTTCATCACAGTGAGTTTGCCTCAAGTCCAGCAAATTTAGTCACTTTTTTCCTCAATGATTATTACATGAGAAGCAACATTAAGTTCATTCCCAGTCTGGTATTTGTGTAGAAATGAATCATTTAATCCTTATTTTTCTGTTAGGGATTATAGAAACAAAAATAAAAAAAGATCAGATGATGCCACACACCACTCTTTTTTCTATCTATATATAGATAAAAAAAAGAAAAGAATATCAATTACATGTGGTTATTCAGCTGTGGTTCCATTTCTCCATCTGTAACACTTCTATTGACTCTCATCTGCACCGTATTCCCTTTGGGGAGGTTTTGTTGGTTGGCAGGGAAAGCTCTCTGAACACCAGCTTGAGTATCAGATCTCAGAGGTTTTTAATTTGCGGAGCCATTAAGCCATTAGCCACCTCTCATTGNCTTTTAATTTGCAGGGCCATTAAGCCATTAGCCACCTCTCATTGTGGGATAGAGACCTTCGACTAACAAAGAACTTTTTTTGCAAAACAGTACTCCTATTAACTCCTGGTCCATAGAAATGGGGAAAATGTTATGTGGGACAAGGCAACCAAAGCACAAAGAGAACACTTGATCACGTTTTCCCCAATAGCTGCTGCAGGGGAAATCCATCACAAAGCTACAGCTCACTCAGACAGAGCTGCTGTTCAGATTTATAGCTTATACTGTCAACATAGAAGATTGATTTCTCCTCTTTCATCATATTAGCTCTTGATGGGGAAGAAGGATTATGGGTGCTGAAAATCTGCCAAGACTAAGTGATAAATGGGGCTGTTTATGGTAAAGAAATTATTTGAGAAAACAAATTGTAAAATTAGTACATATCAGGCAGAGTTAGTGGGAGAACTGGTGAACGCATTAATGAGAAGAAGAAAACAGATAAAACAGTTATTTTATAAACTATAACAACAAGCTATAATACTGTAACTGTACTGGGCACACATTTCTCTATCCTTGCAGAGTAAAATGTTTACACATGTTAAATATGTGTGCCCTTACATACATGACTGGATATTTCTGTTTATCACAGACAGAAGAGGAAAAAAACAACTAGAGCTCTGAATAGAAAGAGTTGTTGGCAACAGGTCAGTAAATGATTTAGTATAAAAAAATGGGAAAAAAAGTTAATTTATGGCTCATAAATTGAGGTCATTAAATACATCATATTTCTTTTGATTTGCACAACCTTTTATCTTCAGATATAGACATGAAACTATTTTCATTTACACCAGGCAGCATCACCATCTGAGCAGTGAGTTGACCAGCAGGCGGTCTCACACTGGACAGCCCACCCTTCTATTTTCTCACCTCATATAATCCCTCACGTCAGTGCATGAGCTTACTGTTTATTTCTCACCTCCCTGTGTGATCGTTAGCACTTAACATGCTTCACTGCTCATCAAGCTTTTACCTGTTTTTCAGCACATCTCTCACTAAATATTCCCGATTCGGCTCCTTGCATGTTATGTTCTCCCTTAATCCACCCTTCCTTGCTAAGCTGGCTAAATCATGAAGTTTCAGCTCTTGATAACACCTGAAAACCTCCAAATAATAGGAGAATGGAGCAGGACCAGGGCAAATTTTTGCGGGTAAAACTTCGGTTGATGTGTTTTGTGTAGATGAGAAGAAACTGATTAGAGAGAAAATCTTAATTCTCTTTTCTCACCATTCCCAATTAGACAGTCCTGTGTCTGACTGTTAGAGTTGCATAAATATCAGTTCTTCCAAGCCAGAAAAAAGACCAGATAAATTTGTAAATGCAGCATAAAAGGCTTTAATCTGAGGCTTAATCTATGGCTTGCAACAATAAAAAAGCACGTCATAATCTTGAGTTTTTGGTTTAGGTTTTTATGGCCTGGTTTTGTTCTGTTTTCATTGTCTTATTTTGTAGGGTTTCCCTTGTGTGTTCTGTTTTGCTTTTTACTTCCTGTTGATTATTACACCCGGTTTGATTTGCTCATTCACTTCACCTGTTCCTCGTAAGTCCTTCAGTGTATTTAAGCCAGTTGGGTTCAGTTCCTCTTTGCCAGTTCATTGTAGTCTTCATGTTGGGTTGCAGTCTTGTATCCATCGTGTTTACCTGGGTTTTGTTTTTGTAAGATTAGTAGTGATGGGCAGGTGAAGCTTCCTGAAGCATTGAAGCTGGGTTCAGTAAAGAGCGAAGCTTCTTGGTGTTTCATTTGTTCTATGAAGCCATCTACCAGACAAAGAATATCACGGTTCAAGCTATCACAATGATGTCAGTAGTTTACTGAATTAAATCAAATTTACTCTCCATGATGTTATGGGCATCTTTTTAAGAAATGCATGTATTTGTTTTTGTTGTCTGTACTGTATTATTTGTTCAGCTTCTTAAAGTACAGTGGTTGCAAAGGAAAGTGGAAATAAAGGTTATGGAGATCAGGGTGAGTGTCCCATTAAGTTGTGGGCGGTGAATGTGCTATTGTGATTTGGGAAAAATACATTTATTTTTAGAATTAACTATTTTTCAATACTTTTAAGACTCATGCAATTCCTTTATTTTTTTTATCATTATTATTTTTTTAAATAGTATTTCTCCTGCTTTGGAAAACCCTCTCTCACATAGCACAGAGGATGCAGGGGTGTTCAAAAACGCCTGTGCAAGGCTTGTGCTTGTACCAGCTTGTGCAAGGTACACATTTTTGTTTTTCCCAGTACTCCAGAGGGTTATCCAATCTGCTAATATTGTGCTCCACCATATACCGCTGTTCTTCAATGGTGGCATCAGCGGTGACATTTTGTCTTTGTTCTTCCATTACTTCATCATCCAGATGATGCCACATGATGATGCCACATTTTAAAGTTTAAAAAGATGTTTTTAGCTGCTCTTTAAAAGAGATCACTGAGTCTGCAGACCTCAGGCTGAGAGGAAGGAGGTCCAGAGGGAAGGAGCCACAGCTGTGAAGGCTCTGTCACAACCAGCAGACCTTGATCACTTGATCTCAGGAACCTGCTGGGAGCGTAGGGCTGTAGGAGGCCTCTGATCTAATCAGGTGCTTGGTCATGTAGGGTCAGATGAGTTAAAACCAGAATTTTCAAATGCACTCTGTGATAAATGGGAATCCAGTGCAGCTGGATTAGTGATGGAGTGACGTAAGTGAATTTGGAGGATTTTGTTATCAGCCATGCTGCAGCGTCCCGAACAACTTAGAGACGATCAAGAGATTTCTTGCTTGCATGTGAAGATGGAATTACAGTAATCAAATCTAGATGAGATGAAGGCATGAACGATCATCTCCATCTCAGATGGTGAAACAATTGAACTCTGCTTCATAATGTTTTTGAGATGATAAAAACAAGACCAAACAAGCAATTGTATATGAGCATCTAAAGACAGTGCAGGGGCAAGAATTACACCACGGTTCCTAACCGGAGGCTTAATAAATGAGACAAGTGGGCCGAGACTCTCTGCTAGGGAAAAATCTATCAGGGGCACAAACGAAGACCTCAGTTCTTGCATCATTTAGTTGAAGAAAGTTGTCATTCATTCGTGACAGCATCCAGACACGCAAGCAAGATCTGAACCTTAAAAACATCGTGAGGTTTAAAAGAAATTGCAAGCTGAACATCATCAGCATAATAATGGTGAGATATCTTGCGCTGCAGAGGCAGCAAATATAAAATAAACAAGAAAGGCCCAGAACATATCCCTGTGGAAAACTATAATCAAGAGATGAAGATGAATATTTGAACTTTGCAGCAGCCACAGAAAGTAATCTCCCAGAGAAGAGAGGAGACCCATTTAAGAGCATTTCCTGAAACCCCAACCCATTGTTTCAGCCTGTCCAGCAGGACATGATCTACATCGTATCTACATATTGGATCACATTTAGCTTTTAGAGATTTTGGGAAACATTAGATGCCCTTGCCATGGTAACTGCTGAACGAGCTCAGAGTATGAGAGTATGAGAATGGAGCAGGCGGTCAAATGATTCAACATAGTGCGCCATTTTCATGCATATGGGTCAAAGTTGACTCGATGTTTCATGAGGCCTTCATGCCGAGGCTGGAGCAGGGGAGCACAAAAACTCCTGGGAGGAAGAAAACGGCTCAAAAGGCAGATGAGAAGGGCTGGAAACGCACAGGAGAATACTCTGANGTCAAAAGGCAGATGAGAAGGGCTGGAAACATACGCGGTTTCAATAGGGTGGCCANCGATCTGGTAGTGAGCAGTAGTGAGATTACTGCTTATATAAGGAGCCATACAGGTGGAGAGCATTAGCGAATGGTGCACAGCAATCAGCTAGTGGAAAGATACCTTCAGAGCTGGCTGGGAAATCCCAACTCCAGCCTGAAACCGTGACAATGAAGGCTTGTTTTAATTTATTATGCATAAATTGTTTCCGCCATTTAAAACACTTTGTGTTGCTTTGACAGGAAAACCACCTTGATTTCACTCGTCCTTCAGATATATTTAAACAGTCAATAGGAATTTGAGCATTTTGCATCATACTTCCTAATCATGATAGTGAATAAGACCTTGTCCTTACAACCTAATTAAGACCTGAAACTTTAGTAACTCCATTTCCATACAACCCTTTACATGAGACTCATTTCCTTTTGCACAAAAATGGACTGCACTAATCTTTACTTTCACGCCTTTTGCTATTCACAGTAATATTTTTCAATAAAGAAGATTCTTAAAGCACATGATGCTCCTAATTTACGTTTATTTATTTATTTTGTTTGTTTGTTTTTTTCTTCTCGGGAGCTCTGAACAGGCTCCCAAAGAAAACATTAGAGGGCGTGTTGAGTAATGAGAATATTCATCACAGCAAATTTCACACACTGTTTCTGCCACACATACACACACATGCTTTCTGGTTTACACTTGGACACCTGTACACATGCAACATAATCACAGAGCCAAGTGATGCTTGTTTATCGTTCTGCCATTCACTTCCATCCATCATCCCTCACCTTTGTCCTTCTCTGCATCCTGTGGCTGATCACAGTGATGATGACAAATGCTTCTGCTCATCTTCGCTTCAGTAGCATCCTTGACCTCTCCAAGTCCTACTGTCTTTGTGCCCCCTGCTCATACTCTTCTGTTAACCTTTGGGAAAGTTTAATCGCTGTCACGCTGTATGGTTTGAGTGCAAAACTAGATTAAGGAAAACAAATCAGTAGAGAACAAATAAATGATGACAAATGGGCCAGAAGGCTTCCAGAAATAAAATTAATTCATTTGGTACCTGGAAGTATTCATGCATCTAGCACAAACTTTGTGCTAGAGGTTTGTTTTGCATTTAATATAACAGTATCAATACAAAGTTTTTAAGAATTATCACACAA
This sequence comes from Melanotaenia duboulayi, assembly GCA_026261665.1. NCBI lineage: Eukaryota > Metazoa > Chordata > Actinopteri > Atheriniformes > Melanotaeniidae > Melanotaenia > Melanotaenia duboulayi. The sequence continues at coordinate 3,195,479 of CM047992.1, read as the reverse complement.
TGAAGAACGAGCTCACTCCTGGTTAGATGCTTGCCAGATATGAACTGCTTGGGAATAGTGTTTAAGTTGAGGCAAGCTCAGCTCAGCTGGACTTCCGTGGATCCCGTAGGAAACAAACAACTCTTCATATCTCTGTTACATCTGAAAGTGAGATTATGTGTTCATTCATTTAGTTGTTTGGTTTGGGTGTGGGATTATTAAGCAAAGCCATCTCCAAATGAAAATCACACTGTTTTTATGAGGTGTTCGGGTAATGGTGGCAGAGGCTTAAGCTGGATTTATATTCGAGTCGTGTCTGCGTAAGGTCGGTTCAGCATAGCTGACGCTAGTGAGTTTGCTTTTGCACTCGAGCTTTTGCAGTTTCTCTTCCTAATCTGAGGATGGCAGCAGGGGTGGTATCTGCTGGCAAACTCAACAGGATGGAGTTCACTTCACTTCCAGTATGTATTTCCTGTTTTAAAACAACAATGACATCGAACATGATGCAGTGTCTTCATGAGTTTGTGAAAGCAAACACAGAAATAATTCGATCAGCCTCTCATCAACTTGATCCACTGGTGGTAGACGTTGGTTACCACACAAATTTAGCAAGAAGATCCAGAAATCTAGCAACATGCAATCCCAAACTGACCAATCACAAGGTAGTACTTCCACGTAACCGTCTGTGTAGCAGGGGTAATGTCATGTCTGGAAGAGGTGCATGTCGTGCCTCCAGGAAATGTAAGAGGAAGAAATGAAGAGAGAAAGGGACAGAGCAAGTGATGAGACATGAATGAAGGATGATTTTTACCTGCTTGAAAGAGATCAGAGTATTGGTAGGGCACAAGATGGACGCCAAATTAAGATTACCTGCGACAACAGATAGATTTAGATCAGTCTCTTGAATGGACCTTGTTTTTGAGTCTGTGGTTTGCTTCTTATGAAATCTTTAAACAGTAAATTGTTTTTAACTTAAAGCTAGAAGGGATGTTTTCAGCATGCTTCTTTAATCTATTCACACACCAGTAACAACAGACCTGCCTTGCAAGGCTGTGTTTTGGCACTGGGAGCATCAATGTGAGGATTGAACTCCAAACCTTCACTACTCACTTGAAAGCACTGTATGCAAAAAAGCCCCATGTCAGAATGTAATTATGTACAAGCAGGGATTTGTGTCCAGTTAAACAACAAGGCTATTGTGACTTTTCACTTATCAATAGTCTTTTGTAGCTTTTCATGATTGGTTCCCATCAGATTTACAAAAATATAAACAGCTTGTCTGCAAAGGGACCAAAGAGGATTTATGCTATCCGCTTCAGAAATGAAAGAACAGCACCTCTGAGTAAAAAGTAATGACAGCCAGCCTAAGGTTTTTTACATCCTGATACAAGATTGTGATTCTTTCCTGAACGTCGATGCTGCATCTGATAAAATAAAATAAAACAAAAATGTTCTCGCTCATTTCCTGGACAATATCTCCAGTTTGGCTGGCAGTGATTTCTTTTTGCTGCCTTGACATGGAAGAAAACTTCCTCTGGAGCACTTTAGAATAGTTCTACAATGAAGTTACATTTAAACCTGCCGACAACCTGAGAGACACAGCTGAGTTTGTGCAGAGTGACGCTGCACTGAAAAGGGGAATGAGATCTGATGTAAATGGTAGAAAAGGCTGTAAAAATACAGGTGACAACTGATGCACACAAAAAGCTATGCGAGGCAGTAGAGATTTGCTAATTTAATAGTTAGAAAAGAAAAAATTTGTGAATTAATCCCAAAACTTTTTCTTTTCTTTCTAACAAGGCCACTGCATTTGCAAGTGTAATCCTAAGTATGTCAGCTTTAGTTATATCAGAATAATTTGTCATGAGCTCTGGGCTCAGACTGAAGAACAGTAGCATGCACGATTCAGTGCTACTCGAATCAGTCTGATGTAAAATCATACAATCAAAAAAGTGATTGAAATTCCTGATGACACATCTGCTCATAAGGATTACTGCCAATCATTAGTTCAAGAGATGACAGAAACAAATGTACATGCATTTCTTATCATTATACTTGGTGAGAATTTGAGCCGAGTCTTTGAGGAACAAAGTGTGAATAATATATATGCTCATCCCTCAAATCCTGCAGGTTTTGGATGTTTCCTTCTGCAGCACACCTGAATCAGATTGATGGGTCAACATCTTGGGGCAGAACAAGCTTTTGAGGAGAGCCATTTCATTTGAATCAGGTGTTATCATGGATCTCTGGACTCCATTGTCTGCCCTTCTGTTTCTTTTCTTTCCTTCCCCCATGTGTTGTGTTTGTGTGTGTGAGGGTGTGGCTGTTTCCTCTGACAGATTGCTAAGGCACAGCTGCCATTCATCTACTCATCACACCAGCAGTACCACCGTCCTCGGACGCCAGATTGTTGAATTAACATGTTGTATTTGGTCTACTTTTTTCTTGGGAATTTTGTCTTGCTCATATTACCAGGCCTAATTTCCTTTCAGTGCACACTGCTTAAGCCTCTTTGGACGCCTCATACTGTAGGATATACCTGTAGAAAACTGGCACCTGCCCTCTCTAGACTGGAGCTGGACATCCCTGGATTATATGAGTCAGTAAAATATGATGCAAATCATTTTATGTTAAGAGTAATGTCAATACTGCAGTTCATAGCATTTTTGCTGAATGTTGAGAGGAGGGCCCGTATGCTGCACTTTCGAGCAGGATCACCACCTGTCCTGCAGATTTTAGATGTTACCCTGCTGAAACACATCTGATTCACATGACAGCTTGTTGTCAAGTTCTGCACAAGCCTCTTAATGACCCATTAACAATTTAACTCAAGTGCATTGCAGCAGCTAAACTTGTAAAAAAAAATGGAGACAGCCTCCAGAAGCATTAACTATAACTCTTGCCAAAGGGGGACTTTCTTTGAAAACAAAATCTATAAACTTAGTCTTAGACTTCACTTTTGGGTCCTCCTTGTTTCTTCTTTGAAAACTGAAGAAGATAAATGATTTAAAAAAAACTTAGGAAAGATTATTAAGTTATACTTGTTAAATTTGTTAATTTTGCTGTGAATGCACATTAGTGCCAGTGCACCAATAACAGAGCAGCTGCAGGTGCTGACAGTCCTTGTATGCTTGTGACAGGCACTAAGCTAACATAAATAGTACATGTTATTTTGAGCATGCATTTCTCTTTCTTGCTTGATTGTTAGGCTGGAAAAGATTTTTAATTCTGTATGTTACTCTATATTTGGCCTCAGTAAAGTACCAATATAACAGTATTTTAAAAAATATTACAAAATCTGATTATTTCATTGATCTTGTCAAATCTTAACTAAACAGGGCAGATTTCAAACAAACAGTGGTTAGTTTGAAAAGATGCTGCACAAATGAACAATGATCTTTTTGTGTCTTTTTTCTTTACACGAAAGCCTGTTTTCTCTGCCAAAGGTTAAATACAGTGAGCTATAGGACAGGAGGATGAGCCATCTGTTGCAGCTTGAAACAGCTGCTCTCTGCTTCTGATGGCCATGCATACACACAAACCCAAACCTCAGGCATTATCAATCCAGATGGCACATCTTCATGGCCAAACATGAAAAGTTTAGGGCATGTACACACAGAAAGAGGCAGGATGGTGGAAGTTATGAGGCACACTGGTTTAAATATTCAGACAACATTTTTAAGAATGGGCTTTGACAGGCTTTTCAAATGGCTGCTGTACTTTAGTAGCCACTTCAGATTTAATTTCCAGCTCTTTAAATCACTTATTTTTTTATTTAAATTTAAAAAAGGTGACACACAGAGGAAAGGAGATTCACTGCCTGGATAGAGTGATTGAACCTGACGGTAGCTGTGGAGCTTACTTTTTGTAAGCAAATATAAAATTATCCGTCTGTACATAGATATTTGGGACACACTTTCAAGCTACACATCAGCACTGGGACCTATCTGGGGGACCAGTTTGGACTTTTCAAGAGGCTTTACCATCAGCTGCCAGGAGTAGCCTGGTTGAGCTAAGTATTCTCCACAAGACCTGCTCTCTGCAGCAACAAAATGGAAGGAAGTCAAAGCCCTGAAGCTGAAAAATGATGAGAAAGACAAAATGATTGCCAAACTAAAACATAGGGTTGCTGACTTGGAACAATACACATGAATGAACGATATTGCATCGGGGCTGAAAGTTAAACCCAGGTCGTATCCCCTAGCTGCAGCAAGAAAAACTGTCATACCCTTCCACAAAGAAAAAAAAAAACAGAGAAACCAGTTATCATTATAACGTTTACAAACAGAAAGGATAAGATGGAAAGCAAGCTGAAGGTAACAGATGATGAGCATCTTACTAAAAGAAATTCAGATGTTGCCAAAATAAAAAGCCAGATTGCTGTGAAAGCAGAAGATGGAGATTTTAACACAGACTTGCTGAATCCCAACAAGCATGCAGTGGTGTTACGTAAGGACTCCAGGAAGACAAAGGGAGGATAACAGGTTTATTCTGGAACCAATAGAATGAAGATAAACATACTGTTACCAAGGTAGAATCTAGCAGGGGAGTGAGTCCAGGGTACGTGGTTTAAAGTCCGACAAGGAGTGACTGAAGTGGTGGAGTATATAAGGACCGGAGAGTTAATGGTGATCAGGTGTGGCAGGTTGACTGGATTACTGATTAGTGGATGCGGAACAGGTGTGGAGGATGAGGGAGGTGAGGAGTGAATGGAGAAGAACAGGGGATTGTAACAAGTGGCGTCCATGTACAGCGTGGGCCTCTATCCACTCATTATTAAGCCGAGCAGAATAACGCCACAGAGTGTCACACTAATAGATATTTTTCTACTAACAATATGGAGACCAACCTGGTAAGTGGGCTACTGTTGAATGATATTAGTGACCATCTCCCTGTTCTTGCCTTGTCTGACTGTGATGGAAAAATGGCGAGGATGAAATCAGATTCAGAAGTGAGGACAGAAGAATCTTTGAATCCATTTAAAGGAGAATTATTAACACAGAATTGGAAAACTGTTTATGAAGCTGAGGACATTAAAATATTTAAATAACTATTGGATAAATTTGTCCAACCCAACAATACAAGAGAAAAGAAACTCAGGAGAGGCCATGTTAACGAAAAGCCTGCTTGTAAGAAAAGAAAAAAAAAACACCCTTTAAAGAAAGTTTTTGAACATATTAGATTTAAAAGTAATGCAAACAAATTAACAAGTATTATGTGGGTTTGCAAAAAGGATTATTAAATTACAAAAAGTAGAAATAATATTACATAACATCAATGTATTGAATAGAATAATTAGAAATGGCTCAGCGACTAGTTATCCTGTTTATTTTACAGATTAAGAAAATTATTGATGTGAATGAGGAGGTTGAAAAGAAAAATCATTATTTTGTTAATGTAGGAAATAAACTAGCAGGGCAAATAGATAATACACAACTCAGCGAGGGTGGGAGTTCTGGGAAATATGGAGACAGAAATCCTTGTTCAAGAACTGTAGGTAAAAAGGAAATTCTAGACATTGGTAACAGTTGTAAAATTAGCATCTAAAGATTGGGATGATCTTGAGATGATTCTAGTAAAAACAGTCATTAATGTTAAACCATTAAAGTATTTCTTCAATTTCACACAATTTGAAAAGAATTAAACTAAACATTTCTGAAATACATCGACTTGAGGAAGATGAACGTGCTGTCTGAAGGGTTGGTCACATTATTCTTCATGAATACTTGTTATTTTTTTATGTTTTTCTTTGTTTGTTTGAGTGTGTGTTAAGTTTTTGGTTGATTATAACAACAAGGTGTAGGACTTGAAAAGCTTTTTTTTTTTTTTAACTCCTTTTCGGAAACTGGTGTAAAAAAAAAAAAAGATTTTTTTTTTCTTTTGTTTAATGTTGTAAACATTTGCTATATTTTATATTGTTTATTTTTAAATTTTTGCTTTTGTTCAAAATAAACTTTTCAATTCAATGAAAAAACAACCCTGAAAAAAAGAAAAAAAGGAGCAGCCGGACCTGCAGGAAAAAAAACAAGAACACACTGTGTTTTAAAAAGTGATTGATATTTAATCAGACGCACTGTTAGCGGGGGATGTGCCCCTTTTGAGCGGCAGAATGATGAATGAGAGCTCAAGGCGAAGGATGGCAAGATAAACACCAGAGCATTGCCAAGACGACAGCGGGAGGCGGGGGCATCTATCACACCAAGGTTGCCATGACATCCTGTCGCCAGTTGTCGCCAGGCGACCGCTCGCCTCTGAGAGCCCGGGCCCTTGAGCATCAAACGGCACAGGATCAACTAATCACTTAAACAACAGAAGGGAGAAAACAAAAGAGGGAAACTTTTGAACACGGGGGGAAAAAAACTCAGGCTCTCAGTCACATCAGCCCTTCAAAAAAGTTCTTTCTTGGTTTGCTTTTCAAGCCCAGATAACCAGACGAGCCATGCTTTAATGCCTCACACAGGAAACAGAAACAAAATTACATTTACATGATAATATGAATCGAATATTTTTTTCAAACATTCCTAATATCTCAGAGTAATTAATGGTAATTTTCATGTAAATTTGGTATGAAATTAGTTTATAGTTTTTAGTCTCTGAGCGACCCTGCACTACCATGATAAGCCCACCGCACCTCTTCCTGTATCAGTTTCTCTTCCTTGTCCTTGTTGGAACTGCTTCTTCTTCCTCAGGGAGCAAAAAGAAACAGAATTGACTAAAATAGAAACAGACATGATCCATTATTACTGCTGCAAACAAAGTGTACAACACTACTGTCAAAATTAGCTATTATAAGTAATAATAGGTGTCTAAATACTCCAAAAAGCTTCTTAGAAATTTAAGATGTAATCCTCAACAGATGACTTTATATTATTGCTGCAGTCAAGCCCTTCAACCATCATCCAAACTCATGTAGAAGTCATGACTACAATCTAAATAAAAACTGCCACTTTCTTCAAATCTCCTCATATGAATTTTGTAGAAACTTCTTGGGCTTAATGTGAGATATAGAGGCTAAGAAATTCACCTTGTCTTCCACTGACCTCTTCATCTGAGTGTGAGAACAGCAGCTGAACATGAAACTCATACATCTCCAGTGATTGTGATGTTATAAACTAATAAAGTAATCCTCTTATTAGAAGGTGTTGGTAAAGATTGAAAAAGCCTTCAGAATTGTATTTTTGTATTCCAGCAAGTAACATATAAATCTGCGTCATCCAGCCCAGTCAGTCTCACTTGAATGGAAATGTTTCTTTCTCAGGAAACTTGTGACCTGTTCAGATGAGTTTAGCACAACAAAAGCAGAGCTGAGAAAGAGCCTTTAATCAGAAACATGATCACAATGAATTTTTACTTCAATCCTGACAGACGCAAGATAAAAAAAGCCTGAGTAAATAACAAAACACATGAAAGTTACAGCTGTGGGTCTAAGTTAAACACAACTTTTCAACAGTACACATACATGCTTTTTTCCCTTCTTTGTTCAAGTGGCTGTAAAAGATAATAATACAGAAACTGAAAGTGGTCACGCTCGAGAATTTTTCATTATCACTATCTTTGGCATTGAGTTTACGGTTTTCTCATCCTGAGATAACAAAGAGTATTTTCTCAAGATAATGGAATAATTAGTGTCATTATTTCCAGAAAACAAAACAGTTTTCTTAATATAAAACAAACAGGATCTTTTTTAGATTCAGGAAAACCGTTGCTAGGAAACAGAGTACCTTACTGTTATAGACTCTGAATAAATCTACAATTAACAATTGAATTACGTGCTAGCCACTTTTTTTAACCTCACCTTGATCATCTTGTGGTGCAGAGAAAACAAAACTAGCTGGAGTTATTAGATAATTGCAGTGATCATGTAGCATGATCTCATCCTTTATCAAATAATGAGAAATCAGCTTAACATGCCCAGATTTCTCTCCAGCACACAGACGTCTCTGTGCATGTTCACATCTATGTCCGATTTAGAAAAACGACTTTTCAACATCTTCTGTTGAAAGGATTGAAGCAGCATCGTCACAACGTAAGCAGAACACAAAAGAAAAACATGATGGCGTACAGCGGCAGGAAGCTGGATTTTAAACTAACTGAAACATTCACGTCTAAACCAGTTTGCAGGCTTGTTGGTTCCCACAGTAGCAGATAAGGCTAAAACTGTGGGCGCCGCCATGTTCCAAAAATACTGGATGTCTTGAAAATAATAAAAGGTTATGCCACTATGGATGTACAGAGTCAACAGTTGGAACACACTTTCCTATTAAATCTAAATATGTCCAAACATTTGACTGGTACTGTACATACTCCGAAAGAATTCCAATAATGGATGGTAAAATGTAGAGAGTTGTTTTTCAAACATTTCCAAAGTGCATGTACACACATCAGATCAGGTTATGACTATTATCTGATTTCTGCTCAGTTCAGTTTTAAGATTTTAAACCAACTCATCACATGTAAACAAGGTCCATGATCTTGAGATAACAGGAGCTTAATTAACTCCTTATCTTAAAATAACAGCATCAATAATCAATAATTACCAGCATGGCCACTGTTGGCTTCCATACACACACAAAAAAAAAAGAAAAGAAAAGATAAATAAAATGGATTTTATTAAAAGAAGCAGTAGTGGTCAAAGGTAACACTGCAAAAAACACCATTATTAGATCTTTGTATTCATGTCAATCAAAATCAGATAAAATCTCTAAATATCACAAAAGCTTTAGTGGGGAGGCTCATCACCATGGCAACCAGTGCAGTGGAGCTGCGGCCATGTTGACATTCTCGTATGTGTCTGCCAAGTAGCATGAAAAAGAAGTTGCAGTTGGCATGGTATATAGGCTTTTTGTTTTGTTGTACTCATGTAAAATCTAACAAGTTGGCTTCACTATAGAAGAAAAAAAAAAAAGCAAAATCATTGCCTCAAACATAGAAACTTTAATTTGATAAACTTGGCTGACACTATATCAGTTTGCAGAACTTAAGTAAATAAGTAAATACTCCATGAACCGGAGTGTGTGGAGCGTACATGTGCAGGAAACTTGAAAGAAATCTGTAGATAAGGTAATGCTTCATGAATTTTTTTTCATTTTCAGTACACATGATGATTTCAAGTTGACCTGACTTAAAGCGATAGATTAACTCAGAGAGTTCATCCTTTGCTGCAGGAACTTGGTGTGGATGTGGTCTTTGCTAAACTAATGCCAGACCACCATCCTCTGTTACAGCTGCTGGTATCATAATGAGCATAAATACACAGTTTTATGTGATCAGTTGCTGATATGGTTTGAAAAAGACATGAAATATCAAGGCTGATCCTTCATGTCAAGGCATCAAGTTTTTGTGTTTTTGTTGGCATTTTATTCTTCCTAAGTGCTTAGTGTTACGCAACACAGTGAGAAATAATAAGTAAAAAGAAAGCGACTACTTTTATAATATTTTAGGTTTTATTCTGAGTTTCCCTGCTCCCACAGAAACCCTTATAAACTTTGTTTCATGTGAACTATTATCAACGAAATTAAAAACTTTGAAAAACTAATAAATTTGTATTAAGCTACTGAACTAAAATTACA
>CM047992.1:3167472-3179392 GCA_026261665.1 Melanotaenia duboulayi | reverse complement strand
GTATCTGCGACAAGAAGAGAGAGTGCAGCACAACTGTGGTTTGTAGCCAGCTAACAGCGCACTTGGCCCGCCTACCTTCATTAGCTGGTTAGTTACCGTTAACTCTGGGTTAGCTCAGTTAGTTCTTAGCTACTGGCAGTCTGGTGTTTGATGGTTGTCAATCATCCACCCCCACCTTCACAGTCTCCCTCTCAGCTCCACTTCTTTGCCCATTTTTGGATTTTCCAGAAACGACAATACGTATGACACTTTCAAGATGGCGACAGTGGGAACTGCCCAGTGAGCTTCAATTCAGCTCTTCAGAAACCGACGGGTGATGTCACAGAGGCCCCGTCTATCTTTTATATACAGTCTATGATCCTCGCCTAGCAAGCATAGAAAACCACGCCCACCAATGCATATGAAGGGATGTGAGCTGAGCTGCTGTCTGTCAATCATTTCTGCCTGTGCATCCCTTCCTGCCCACTCTCCACTTCCTGATCGGGAAATAAGGGAAGCTAAATTTGGTGTGACTGAAAGAGATTAGATGAATTCTACCAGCCTTTAAAGTCTTTAAAACAAGCTTGCTTTTATAATATGCTCTAGAAGACTATAATTTGTTTCTATAGTGTTTTTTCAATCCATCTATTTCATGTAACTGTGCAGGCTTTAGTGATATTCACACTACTAGACTCCTGTCTTTCCCTTCTTATATTGCAATTCTCCACAGACTCCCTCAGCTCCCAAAGGTCCATCTTTGGCACAACTGTGGGTCAGGCCACGTTTAAACTGATAAAACTTGAAACCACTATAGTCCACTATCACATTTCTGCTATCCCAAGCGGCTCCTGCCTCACACCTCAATGCTCCTGCTTTCCACAACCCTCTCAGCCACTTGTCGACTTTAATATTTTTCAAGAAATATATAAAGGAGTTAGACTCAGAGATTGGGTGTTTCACTTTCGATGTTGGACACATTTTGTAAGGCCATAACAACTGTGGCACCCTTCTGTATCCCCACTAAATGGGCAGTGGCAGTGCAGGAGTATTTGTGTCATGTCGTGGCTTCGGTTATTGTGTGAATATCTTCAGGCCCAATGCCCTCAACAAATGCCAACCAAATAAAGTCTGAGTTCATTATAATGCAGGTAAAGTAAAATTCTGATAGCTATTAGAAATGTATTTCAATAAAAGTGTCAAAACTTTGCTCGTGTTGTAAGATGTGCATGCAGAGAAATGTACACTATTAACCCCCTGTGGTCACAGCTTCTGATGGCTCGCAGGTTTTGGTGAAACATCTTTGTAAAGAGAATCTTGTAAAAGTGTTTCACGTAAATGTAAAGTTGCTTCATCATTGGTAAAGTGTTTTGGCATTGTACTTTTTTGTAAAAGTAAAAATGGTTTCTATGATGTAAATGTGCATTGTGACAAAGAAAAAGTGTTGCAGTTCCAACCAATGCTGCGCTGAATCCCAGAGAGACGTTTTAAATGCAACGAGAGACAAGTTCACACAGAACAATGATAAACTAAAAACACATTTTAAAAAATCTAGTCCAAGCTTATTTATAAAGCACTTTAAAAAAAACAACCACAGATGACCAAAGTGCTGTACAGAAGACTAAAAGCACAAAGAATACACTCAAAATCATAAAATCAAATAAATATAAAAACAGAAGCAAAATATCAAAATGTAAAGAGTGTACAAAAGCCAAGAAAAACATCTGGGTTTGAAGAAGAGACTTCAGATCAGGTAAGGCGTGTCATAACTCAGGTGACTGGACTCAGTAAAACTCAGAATCCCAGGGATAGGTATATGGGCTTTTATTGTACACAGTGAATGATATGAATGTGCAATCCGGTCTCTCTTGGTCAGTCGTCTGCAGACACACGAGAACAGGGGTTAGGAAGCAGGTAGAGTGAGATATTACTGAACGAGTGGAAAGAGTCACGTACCAGCTGATGTGTTTCCAGCGTTTAACTGTTAGAGGACTCCGGAGACTGGGTTAGAGAAACCAGGAGGGAGAGCTGGAATGTGGGAGAGAACTGCTGAACAGAGAAGATGCTAGTGAAGGAGTCACAGACTGAGAGCAGGGGTACCATGTATGGTAGACAGCGGTGGGGGTTTCCGTAACAAATCCAGAGGTCAGAGAGCCAGGCGGTCCAACCACGATTACAGCAGAGTACCAGACAGGGGGCAGGCAGAGACGAGAATCCAGGTCCAAAAGGGAAGTGGTCAGCGGCAGGCAGGCAGGCAGGCAGGCAGAAAGACAGACTGATAGACAGACAGAAGAATACTGCTGGATAGGTGCAGGGAAGCACCAAGACGATCTGGCACAGGAAGATTGTCACACACAGGTAGAGAGCACAGCGCAGGTGGAGCGCATCAATAATCAGTGAGAGTGGAAGGAGGGTGTGTTCAGGGCAGCTGGGAAATCCGAGCACCATAAAACGGATCATGACAAGGAGGCCTGTCTGATATGCAGATGCAGATCGCTCCACAATCCGAGACCAGCAAAGGACCGATCTCCTCAGAGCTTACGCTTTGTTCTCTGCACCATCATTTCTTGATTATTTCTATTTGAAAACTCATCAGAAAGGTATTATAAAATCTAAAGATCATTTAAGTCCAATAAATTCAATGTGGTAATTCAAAAAGCAGTTTACCTAGAAGCCAGTCATCCTGCTCTACTACTAGTACTACTAATACTACTACATCACATTAATAGAATAAAAATGCCTCTCATTGAGCGAATCCATTTGCTGATGGTGCTCTTTTAGCAAGAGTGCAGTCGATCAGTCTGATTGCATTAGGACATCGGCTCTTCGCTGCATTTTGAGTTTAATTTAGGGCAGTTTTATATATCTGTCATGTTTTTGTCTTGGTCTTTTTGTGTGTGTGTGTTTTAGACGTTTATTTCATTTGTTGCTTCTATCTGTTATTGTTTTAGGTTTATTTGACTTTTGTTTAAACTTTTTAACATTTTTAACCCTAGTGCTTTTCTCATGGGGATCCTCCACACTGGTAACACCTGCTCAGTCTGCAGGGTTGTTGCCATGGCGATTGTCCTTGTCTGGGTGACTCCTGTAATGACGCCCACCGTGGTCATGGGGGGGTTGGCTTCTGGTGTGGATGGATCCCCAAGATATTGTTTCCACACAGCAGCATAAAGCCAAATGTTTATTTGTATTAGTATTTTTATACCTACCGTCAGAAACTATGGGTCAGAATTCATGTTAGGGAGGGAGAAGGAGAGAAAGGGTGGGGGGATACTTTGTTTATGTGTGTGTGTGTGTGTGTGTGTGTGTGCACATGTGTGACTGCATGAAAGAGACTAGACTCTAGTGTGTTTTTAAACTGCTATGTTATGTAGCAATTTGACTTTGTAGTTCATCTCAACAGGAGCTACTCCACTAACACTGTTAAGAGAGCCATACAGCATGCATGCTGGAACTTCTTTCATCTGCTCCAAGGACGAGGACGTCGGACCGTGTCTGTTTATCAGAACCATTCTGCTTCACAAATAAAACTAATAAAGAGACATTGGTGTGTACTTCAAGAGACTTTTAAAAATCTTCCTCCACTAATTTTCACTTTCAGGAAAGCACCTATAATCAAAGACATGGTCATGTACAAAAGAAATTCTCAAAGAAGGAAAACATGGCTGACAACATTAAACATGTCTAGATGTGGAAACTGTGCTTGTTGCAATAACACAACAAACACTAAATCCTTTTGTCATCCACATACTGGAAAGAGAATTCCAATTAAAGAATTTATCACCAGTAGATCTACACATTTAATCTACAAGCTATAATGTCTCTGTTGGTTGGACAAACCAAACAACATCTGAAAAAATAGATATCAGAGCATAAAACAGCCATCTGCACAGGTAATATTATCCTATTGCTAAACATTATACTGAAGCAAACCACTGAATGAGAGGGTTGAGACATCAACAAGAGGAGGTGGTCTTTTGAAGAAGCTGGCCCAGAAAGAGATGTACTGGATATTTATGCTAAATGCTATGATGCCAAGTGGACTTAATGATGACTTCAGTCAAACTTTAAATGTTTTCTGGCCTGAGATTTTTCATTTCATTGTTGCATTTCTAGGCAAGGCAAGGCAGTTTATTTGTATAGCACATTTCATGTACAGGACAATTCAAAGTGCTTTACATAAAACAAAGACATTACTAACAAAAGTAATGGGAGTGGTTTGTATTAGATGAAGCTGACACCAGTATAACATTGAGAGGTGCAGTATTTATTCTGTGATAGACCTGGTAAGAACTGAATATGCTCTGATGTCTTGCAGAAAAATGATTTACCAAGATTCTGGTTGAGAGAAAGTGTAACAAAGTTTATTAAAGAGAAAATGAACAAAAACAATTACTTGCAAATAATCAGAGTGGTCGTCCTGACTCGTGTCAATTCAGGAGAGACTCCTGGACCAGGAAAAAAAAGGTTTTATACCTTTCTGTTGACAAATGGAGGTCATCCTGACCCGATAAGGTCAAGACAAAGCGGCGCCTGTCTCCCCTCAGGTCTCAGAGCTTGGGCACATAAATCTAAAGACTGGCGTAGACTAAAGTCATAAATGACCTATGTTATCTTTAAGGAGTTAAGCTATATCCTAGATGTGCATCAGAAATTACCAGCCTGTACCCACCTCAGAGGTCTGAGGGAAGATGAGGGTCACCATGTCCTCTCAATGAATCTACACATGCTCAAATGGAGAAATGAACAAATGGATAAATGTAAAATGTAATATAGGAACAATCAATGTGAATATAATTAATAAATGAATGAATAAATGTATATAAAAAAGGAAGTGATGAATATGTGTGATTAGAGCATAAAAAGTAAAATTTGGATACTGAGACGTCCCTTTTTCATTTTTGTGATGTTGTATACTTTGGCATGTGATGCCTTGTTTTATTTTAATATGCATATTTTTTATATTATATAAAGCACTTTGTGTTGCTTTTGGCATGAAAAGCACTTTATAAATAAAAGTTGATTTGATTTAATCTGGATGATGTTGTCTGTCCCATACTGCTGACATTGCGTGACTCAGGGATGACTAAGAGATGCCTGACCGGTTGCCAGGAACCCAAGCGTGGCGAGCACTTGGTCACATTGTGCCAGAATTGTGTAATGCTGGAGCCAGCTCAGCGCAGAGATCTAGAAGAATTGCTCTTATCAATCTAAACTGGCTGATTGGTCAGTCATCATCCTCAGCCTGCATGTCCCTGAAGACATGCTCCTTCTAGATTCAACCATTAGCAATGTCTTCTAAGGGTGCGTTTACAGACTAGACTCAGTACAATTGGGGACTCAGTCCAGTTGGGGGTGGGGTTCAACATTCTTTCTGAACGGGTTTGTGTATACAATACACTTTAGCCAAACGTTTTGAATAATGTGTTCCCCTTCTTTCCAGAAGTGGTGCTGCTTACTAGCAGCTGTGATATGTTTTTTTTTTCTCTGACCATATATCTATCCACGTTTAACCTCATCATTACTCGTCTCACTACGAGTCAGTTCTAAAGACTATAGTCCTGCACCCTAGCATGTTTTGGTGGCATTTTTCCCACTATACCTTATGTTTTACATATAATGCCATACCAAACCATCTGCATTTGCACCTGTATTTAGTCCGTTTGAAGTAGACAGAGTCCCACATTTGTAGGTGGACCTTTTTTTGTCCACTTCTTTGCTTCTGCTTCTTTGATCCAAAGCAGACTTTCCGAAAAAACAGAATCAAATTTGAATCAAGAAGGCTGATGCGAATGGGCCTAAATGGTGTCAAAGCTGTCTCATTTACTCATGGCCTCACACAGCCATTTAAATGGTATGCACATTATTGGCTACACTTTGTTGATTTTTTCACTTATTTCTCATGGCTTTGTTCTTATTATATATCTGACAGTGTTTTCTTCTCATTGAGTATTAGAATGTATTTTATTTCATGGTTGTCTGTGTGCCTTGCAACCCAGCTCTCATTGATGTGTGTTAACATCTTTGTGTGACATAAACAAAGAAAACTTAATTCTGTTTTGGATTTAGGTTATTAAAAATTATTTTATGACGTAACATATGTGAGAAAATTAAGTTACATGTGGTTTTATGTTCAGCCACAAAGAAATTTAAAAAAAAATCCATCTTTGGAGGTAATTTGGAGGTACATATTTTAGTGTACAAAGATGAGTTTCAGTACTTTCCATGACAAGGGTTTGCATGGGGTAAGCATATTCTCCCAGCAGATTTGGTAAATTTGTGTGGTGGTGCACACAGATTCACTGAAAGTTGTTTTTTGTACATTCATACGCAGCATTCAGAACATTTTGATCCATACCCAGTGTTAGTACCTGAGGCTCCAGACCACCCTCTGTAAAGCTTTGCCTCCTCCAGAGCATTACCGGACAAGCAAGTATTCTGGCTAGAGTCCATGCCGACCCTCCTCAGAGGCTTCAACATAATTTGGGTAATCCAAGACAAAATACTAAAAAGAAAAAGAAAATCTTTTATGTTTCTGTCACAAAACAGGGCTGAAGACTAAAAGAAAGCACCCCAATGAGGGACCAGGAGGCACCAGATTTGGTAAATAAGAAGCGCTGCCAAGGCAGGTTGTTCCATAAACTAAACTAACAAAATCAAAACTCTGAGAACAGATGGACAAACTGAGAAAACAGCTACAACAAAGAGGGACAAACAAGGATCTGGCACTCAGCGAAGGAAAACTGGCACACAAATACTGAGGGACTAACGGTTCATTAGAAGCGGTGTGATAATTAACAGCTGAGAACAAGGTGTGACAGGGCTTTAGGCAAATGAAAGCTAACTAGAACAAAGACTAGAAAAACTGAGAAGAGCTAGAAGAACTAAGCCAAAAACAGAATTAAAATCCCAGATCATGAAAGATTCATAATGACAAATGGATATCATGATTTGATATCAGGTTTCTGGCATCTCACTGACTAAGAGTATTCTAATCTAGTCTACAATCATTTAGCAGAGGTTTTTATCCAAAGCCACTTACATTTGAGAGTAAGATCCAAACATGCTAGTTCCCTATAAAGTAGAGAAAATCTTTCCTGAATTTTACTTTTGTGTCCCCTTACAGCATCTGTTTGGTATTTGTACTGATCCAGTTGGAAAGTTATGTCACTGGAGGCATGGTGGGAAAAGGTATTACCCAAGGACACAATGACAGAATAACTAGGACGAAGCGGGGTTCTAACCATCAGTCTGTTATTGGACGACATTATCCACTCTACTGTCTGAGCCACCGCTGACCAAATATTTGCATCCTCCGCTCAGTCAGGAAGGACTCCTGAAATCAGAGAAGATTGAGAAAAGAAGACAGAATGAAAAAAAGCACAAATTTGAAAGAGTCTATGGAAGTTACACCGCACGAACTGGACAAGAGCAAAAGTGAGAAATAATAATAATATTTTTAATTTTGGTATGTGCAACTGTGATGTGCAAAGAAAGAGGTTTTGCATGTTCAGGGTAGTAACTTTGTGTTGTGGTTAATTGTGTTGTGTTTTTGTTTACTGTGGAGGGTTGTGGCTTTTGTATTGCTGTGACACTTCTGGGCCACTGTAAGTATTTGCATCAGTCAAAGAAAATGTAATCAGAAGTTGGATTTCCCGCTTTCCAGACCTGAATCTTATGATTTATGTCATTCCCCAGAGGCAGCTTATAAAGTCTGTGTCAAATCTTTCTTTTGTTATTTTTTTATTACTAATTAAAACGCTGGATAAAGAAATTTCAGAGCATTATAACAAACAGCTCTTTCTAGTAAAATTGGCCTTATAACACTGGTAAAAATTTGCTGTTTGCAATAAACCAAATCTCTTTTTTTCAACTTATATTGCAAGTTGATTGGAAATTATGGAATTCCAAAATCCCTTTTCTGAGGGATTTTAAATGTAACACTAGTTCATGTGTTGGAACATGACTCAAAAACTCCAGGAAAACATAATGCAATCAAGGCAAAGGCTATATGTTTATATATTGTAAATAAGATTGGCATTCGAACGTAGATTAATTCAGTCATTGCTTATGAAAAATGTGGCCTTATTTGGGTTAAGATAAATAGAACAATGATTACACGGCAGTCCCTTATTCAGAGTAGGGTCTGAGAATACTGTTGTCCATTTCAAGAAATCCACTTTGCTGCATTATCAGCCTGTGAACAACAGGGTAAATTTACAGGAAACACACCATAACCACCAAAAGATAGGAATCCTTTGCAGGCAGCCCATTTGCTCGCAGCACGAGGAGAGCTGTCAAAGCTCCAGTTGCTGGGATATCTAAGCTGGAAAAGATACTGCAAATCAAGCCCACATACTAACGATCATTTCAAGACTAAACCATAATTTAAAACCCTGCCAGATGTTTTCTCTACATAACACAGTCTTATTAACACTGGTCTGTCAGAGAAGAACAACTGAATTACCAAATTGTAATTATTCAGCTAATCTCCAGATTGATGTCGTTAGACTGGCTGATGAATACAGCTGCAAACATTTCATGGCCATACATGTATGACAAGCTCTAAAAAAGAAGAAGAAATACACAATCAATGCTTTCTTTCCCCCACCACAGGTCAACTTAGTCTGACATAAAACGTTTTTGGTAGCTAATTACAGCAAAGCTAAAAGAAAGATTTTGCAATCATTGGGCAGATTCTGTAAGTTTTGTCATTACTGAACTGAACTCGGCCTCCTTTTGACAGCACAGTGTAACAGTAACTAGCACAGTGGTGTGCTAGTTAGCGATGTCGCCCTCCTGTCACTTAAAGAAGATTCCTGGTGTGGATTTCAGCTGCTGCCTTTCTGTCTAGAGTCTGTGTGGGTTTTCTCATGGTAGTTTCTTCCCGCAGTCTACAAGCACACATATCAGCTGTTGATTGTTTGTCTCTGTATTGCATTTGGGGCCATACCACAGTGCACCTGGCTTCTGTGGCTAATGGGATAAACTCCCACTCTATGCCACCCTGAACTGGATGAAACAGGTTTGAAAGATGAAAGAATAAAGTAACAGATCTGGGCCTAATTTATCATTAGTTTGTAGAAATTGGCCTAAAGTCCAGCCTACAAATTAAATTTATATTGTTCATCAGTATGTGTCAAATGTGTGGAGGCCAGTTGTTGGAATGCTAGTATGTCATCAGCTGATGATAAATCCCACATCTTCTAAATCACTAGTTCCCAACTTTGGAACTAGGGTCCCAGGACCCCCAATGACTAATGGGGGTCCCTGAGGCTGTGACTGTTCAGAGCCGGGGTTATGTAAATTAAGACTATGTCCACACAGAGACAAGTTGAGGTGTATTTAGTGTTTTATCATTTGGGTGTTTTATTCAGATGAAACTAGTGTTTTGGGAGCCAGAAAACTAACTTTGCACCATTTCATTAATGAGACATCTGAGAAATGCACAGTGCAGATGAATTGTATCATGCAAATTTCGCTTTCTAAAGGTTTTCTAACAGTCATGTGTGTCCTCTTAGCCTGTGTATAAAGCCCAAAAATGAGAAAAGTCTGTCACCTTTCTCACCGCTTGTGACCTCACAAATGGACAGACACTGTTATATAGTGGATACTGTCACTGACATTTTTTAGCATTTTGAACACGTATAAAGCAATTTGGGCTTCAAATCTTTCGAGTTTGCAACTCCAGTATTACTTCTACACAGAATGCAGCATCATGTCTTGAATGATTTTAAGCAAGAACATTTTTAAGGGTGCAGGTCACTATAATTCATCATTAGAAATTCACACTGCTGTTTCACAGGAAGAGCAAATTCTACATTTAACTGTATCGATTGAGCCACACTTGGTGGGGTATGTTTTAGGCCCCCTTTCTACAAAGGGTGGAGGGCAGGATGTAAAAATTGGGAAGGGTACCCTAAATGTGACCTGACCCATCCTACTTTTATGTGACCCTTCTGTTGGGGTACCAATTTAACCGATACAACCCAAAAGGGTGGCGCTGAACACACTGCAATCTATTGATTGGTTGAAAAAAAGTCACTTCCTGTGCAACCTGGCAAACAAACCAAAGCAGGAAAGGCTCCTTGTTTAGAACAACAGATTTTCTTTTTGTTGATTAAATCTCAGTTTAAAATGCCGTAAAGCAGCGCCAGGAAGGAAGAACACAAACTGCTGGATGTCTGCCATCCTCCTCCTTTGTTTCTGAGTTGTGTTTTGGTTACACTTAAAGGAACGTGTTGCGCTATTAAGTGGCTGAGGCATCTATCGCCTCAGCCACTTGACTTGTTAAAAACTAAATTAGCACGACAATAGTCATATTTAAGCTACCACAAATAAAAAGGATGAATTTAAAGCTACTACTTGTTGGTCTCTCAGAGTTAGGTAGGGTTGAAGTTGGAGTATGATACTGTGTCACTTCCCCAGATCTTGAAGATAAATTGCACTTGTGCCGATATTATCAAAATTAATTTCATAAAGATACAATATCCTCAGAAGGAAAATCAGATCAAACAGAGGGAAAAACACAGACTACAACCAGCCCGTTAGCAGAGAGACGACAAATCAATAACACACAGTCATGAGCTCACTTGCAGTGGAAATTTGTCAGAGCAGATTTATAGTAACTCCTCTGCATGAGGAGTTTTCCTGCAGGCAAAAGATTAAAGCACAGTTCAAAGAGGACAACACCCACAATCAGCTTGAAAAAGAAGCATGAGGATCAGGTTTGGTCTGAACTAATAGTTTGATGAGTGCACAGCAACGACTCCACATGTCAGTGACTTCCTGCTGGGTTCTAACTACATATTTTACTTGTCTGATATGATGATCAATATGTTGGACTGGGAGGCTACAGAGTCTTAAATTAATTTATGATTTGGCAAAGACGCAAAAGAAGACTACATGTTGGTCACACGGCATCACTGATTATCGACAACTTGCATGATGCCATCAGGAAGAGTCTCATTAATGACATCATCACACAAAAACATTGATAAGCAATAAGATAAATGTTCTTTTGTTGGGGAAAGCTTAGGGGAAAAACCGGACAGTGGATAAGAAACAGGTTATCCAAGAAGTTTTTTTTTCTTTTCTTTTGCTGCTGTAAAAATGAGATCTTCAACTCTCCATCTGTCACCAGACCAAAGAGATAAAACTTCTGACAACAGTGCTCTGGTTTATGTGATTCATGAACAAACGGGAAATCGGTCAATCATGAATGGTCTGGACCGCCTTGACAGAGAATCAAGTAGGTGGAGACTCTATATTTTCCCAATCTCTCAAACCTCAAATTTAAACATTTTTCCCATTTATTTTTCCATCAATTATCTTTATTTTACTTTTTCAAAAAATTGACAGTGTCCCATATTTATTTGCAAATATCTGACTCAACATTTGCACTAAATGTCATCAACTTTTGTTCATCGTCATCTGTACTCTCCCTTTTCTCCTCTTCCCCTCACCTGAAATTCACTAAACAGATGATGGAGCAGGTCAATGCTAGACTCAGACCTACCTCCCAGACCAATATGCCCCCCATAAACCCCCCACCAGAGCGGCAAAAGGGAGGGCGCCCTACCCATCTTGTCCCAGCTTCATGTTTGGGATGCAGGATGTGTGCAGGGCCCAGCTGCATGGATTACAGCAGTCATGATTTTTCCCAGTACAAACTGGATCCCTGTTTGTTATTAGAAAGTTAAAATATATCTGTACTGTCACTGTAAATCTCTACTGTACTGTCTGGAGAAATGTAGCTCTGTCAGAACACAGAGAGCTGCTTTCTGAAAGATTTCCAAGTAGAGATAACATATCCTAAGAGCCACATAAGAGCCACAGAGTGCCCCCAAACATAGAGTAAACATTTCTAAGCCCAAGTTAGCTTTATAAAAGCTTAGGTCTTTAGCAGAGAAAACACTTTTAAAGCTAGAGTCTACGATTTCCT
>CM047992.1:3141277-3159870 GCA_026261665.1 Melanotaenia duboulayi | reverse complement strand
TAACCAGCTGCAATTTATCTCCAAATGGCTTAAATAAAGCGGTCTAGATGAACCATGGTTTAATGTAGAGCAAGCATTGTGTGAGGATTTAGATATCTCTGACCTGCCATTCATCATCCTGTAAAACAAACAGATGATAAACTTCACACAAAAATCAAGAACTAAAACAGAACATAGAATAGAAAATGGAAAGTTATTGTCATGTAATATTCTCACTTCACAATATGGAATCAGCAGCACTAAATTTTTAGAATATCACCAGCTTAAATCTATTATATGCAAAAAATATACCATTAATCAATTAAACTTACAGCTACCCATCAGGGTGGCAGAATTCATGAATCTCAATGCGCCAAAGCTATTATCAAAAAACATATAGACTATTATCTAAACTAGAAGACTCAATCTGTCTTCCAACTTCAAAATGGTAGGCTGACTTATCCAGTCAGTTAAATTTGCTAAAACAGTTTGTGTGTGTTTTTTCCTTATATTAATTTATTTTGAGATTGAGGATATGTCCTGGTTCCTTTGTTAATAACACTTCGAATCGACCTGCAGACACACCAGGGGGTTTTGTTGAATCAGATCCGCACGCTTCAACATCAAGTGCACTATCGGCGCCTGTCCAGGTTGGGGCACAATTAATTGCAGTTTGTACATAAATTTGCTTTGATACAATGTGAATCTCACCATGTGATAATTAAGATTCAAGTGTATTGCTTTATAAATAAAGGCAAACAGGTTTTAGTAAAGATCTTTTTATAATTTATTTTCATGAATTTTTTTTTTGGCATTATTTATTTATCCACATGTATATGTCTGCGCATGGGTCATCAGTCTCATGACATTTTATGGGTATTTTCAAGTGTTTACTTGCAAATTAGGATCAGCTGGCACATCCGTTCACCTTTAGATCAGCTGGAACACTTAGTTTATTAAAATCAAGGTTAAAGACCCACCTGTTCTCTGCTGTATTTAAATAGTTTTAATTTAAAAGTCTAAATCTGCACTCTTTCTCTTAAACTTGACCGTGTTTTAAACAGTTTTTTTCTAATGTTTTGTGTTTTCCTCTCTCTTTTGTTTTTAATTTTAAATTATGCTTCTTATTTTTATGTTTCAGTGTTTCTGAAAAGCACTTTCATTCACCCGTTGAATTTTGTCACACAAATAAACCTGCTTTGCCTTGCCTTAAAAAGAATGGTATTGACCAATGTAAGGGCACAACTAGCACTGTTTGGGCCACTTTAACAAATTTTAGTCCGCTTCCACGGATAGTCAGGTCCATTTGAAGGAGAAGGAACACGTACAAGTGCAGACCAAAGGAGCAAGCTCATGTCTGCTTAAAAACCGGGGTTCTCGATCCTCTTGAAAGTGAACTTTGGTACGGTCTGCTGACAGTGGAAAAGCAAACAGACCATCCAGAGGACCAAAGAGAGGAAGTAACGTATAACGCAACATGACGGATAAGTCGTTGCCTCTCCTGCTGCTCATACTGGACAGATTCTGGTGAAAACTGCTTTTGGTTTAACACCAAAGTAAAGGCAGAAACCTCAAAATTTATTGTTGCTCCATTGTTTACTTGCAGTGAACAAGCTGTCCTCAGCCCTGGCCAGTATCGCCCCCTAGCGAGGAACTGTTGTAACTGCGTGCTCGAGGCGGTTTGGTCCACTTGAGTCAAATGCAGTGTGAAGCAAACCAAACCCAATAGAGATGTGAAATTCTAAGCAATTTCTCACCTAATCCAACTGAGTCCTCCATATTATCTTTGTGTAAATATAACCTCAGAGGAAAGATACAGTTTCACAGGTTTACAAACACATTTGTGAATTTGACAAAGAGTTTATTTAAGAAACTTCTGAAGAACAACTTAAGAAGATTTGTAAGAAGATATTGGTGAACGAGGGCCCCTTGTTCCTGATCGGTACGGAGAGCTCTCTGGTGTTCAGTTTACATTTTAGTGTTGCAGTGAATCTGGGGCATTTCATAATAGTTGTAACTACAGTAAGATCGTAACACTTCAATTTCACACAGGTAGATTTTACTGAACTTTTGGCTTCTAAAGGTAGCTGGCCCCATTAAATCACTTTTTGGAGCTAGTTTGTGTGGCTCCTTTACAAAAATTCCTAAAACATTTCCATTAAAATTATAGGTTATAACGCCAAAGAAAAAAGTGATAAAAACACCAAGAAGTGCATCAAAATTTTCCAAGGGACTTGTGGGTAGATTGAGTCTAATGGCGGCTTTTTATTATGCAGAAGAAGAATGTTGTGATTTTGGAACATGGAGTAAAAATATCTTTTCTGATGCACATAAACGTGTCAGTCAGTGAGTAGTTCAAACTATGAGGCAACATAGTAAGCAAATATAAAAGTGAAACATGAAAACTTGCGGAACATTTCCCTGTTGGTTTGTAAGTTTATCTAATTTAATGTTACTGTAATAATTTACAAAAAAAAAAAAAAAACGTTAAAGATGCACTTAACATTTTCTGGAGTTTTTTAATAGAACATTCCACATGGGAGGAAAAAAAAAAACTTTCCAAATTCAATCACTGACCAAAAGCAACAAACAACATTTTTTAAAAAAGGGAAATGCATAGATACAGAGGCAAGCTGAGGATTAACAAGTCATTAAACATGTGATTGCGTTGGAGGAGGCTGGAGGTGGAAAGTAGAAAAGAAATGCACCACAAACATGTGAAGTAACTAGTCATGAAAGCCGAAGATTTTTTAGCAATGTTTCTGAACATGCTCCTTCAGCAGGAGACTATGTTTGAATGTACACAAATGTTCTTGCTCATTAGGTCCATAGACTTCACCTGTGTCCCGCTTCAGGACCAGTTAGAACTGGTTTCTTGTTGCATGAGGCGTTCAAAGACTGAGCTAAAAGAACACATGGGACCGTGTATTCATGTCCAACTACATGCATGTGTTTAGCATGATTATTTTTTGCGGTAGTCATCTGCATAAGCTCTGTGATCATCCTGCTCAGGGTAGTGGTCTCCATAGCGCCTGAGGATGTCCTGGAGGCTGGGCATACCCTGTGAGAGAGGCTGATAAGACATATATGGCTCCTCCTGGCCACTCTGGTAGGGCTCTGCCTCGTATTGATCTGGATCCTGTTCCTGAGGCTCTGCTGCTCCCTGGTTATGGTCCTCCTCAGCGTGATGCTCAGGCTGGGTCGGTGCGTGGGCCTGCTCTGGCTCATAGCGACGCAGGCGGCAGTCTGGGTCGTACTCAGGGTCACAGTGTGGGTTGGAAGGCTCCAGGACTCCATTGCGGGTGCCATCAGCATTCAGGTGGGGCTCATAGGCCTCAGCGGGGTAGGGGATACGGCGGTGAACTCCAGGGCGGGGCTCACTGGGCCTCACTGGAAAGCAATCGCGGTCATAACCAATAAAGCAGTCATAGCCCTCCTTAGTTTTACCAGGGGGTCCCAAAGGATGTCGCTCCTCCTGAGGTGGCTCCTCAAAATTGGGAATGGAAAAAGGTTGCCTTGATGTGGGAGGGCCGCGGCGATGCATGGCAGCCGCCGCATCACGGATAGCAGAGAAGGGATCATTAGGGTTAGGCTCTGGAACGGCCTCCATCTGTGGAGCGTATGGATCATTATTCTGAGCTTGGGCAATGAACTGGCGCAAAATGGCATATGGATCAGAAGCTGGTGGAGAAGCTGGGGCTGGAGCCTGGCGGTACATGGCATAAGGATCTCTAACCCTGTTAGCATTTGCATAAGCATCTCTAAACATAGCATAAGGGTCATTCTGCTGAGCCGCAGGAGGCGCTACACGAAGAGAAGCGGCCTCATCTCCTTCCTCATTTTTCAATGCTTCTGGAGGAGAAGCAAATTTGGTGGCTGTCAGGGGGTTGCAGTTATCTTCAAAAAGAGGGTTGCAGGATCCAGGGCCAGCAGGAGCAGGGAGGTTGGGAGCACGAGGAGCCTGAAGAAACAGATCACAGTAAGTCATGATAATGAGGACATGGAAAAGAAAGAAAAACTAAAAGCTACAAGTGGTAAAACATGGTGAATTTGATGAGTATAATAAATAAAGCATACCACAAGGGAGGCAGCATAGGCGCAGTAGGGGTCACGGAGGGGATCACAGTTGGGATACTGAAGGAAGAGACCAGAAGGAGCCTTTTGCACCAATTTGGGTTTGCAGGCAGGGTCTTTCTTGGGGTCACAGCCCAGGTGGGCATATGAGGGGAGGGGCCCAGCAGAGGGACGATACCCATAGGCAGCTCTGAGATGGTACTGCAGACACTCCACATCATCAGCGGAACAGATCTGCAGCAGCTCAGCCTTCTGCTCCTGAAGGATGATAAATACAAGATTGTATTTTAGCATAGATGTCATAAAGTTTTAAATAAAACTGAAATAAAAACATAGTTGCTCAAATTTCTCTGTCACATCATTCTAAACAAGTGTAGCTTACCTTAGAAAGGAAAGGCGTTGTAGATGGAGAATAGTAATAATATCCTGACTGTGGGTCCTTGGCAGGAACTGCAGAGCGGACAAACAGAGGGGCAGGAGCCTTGACTGCTGCTGGGGTTGCTGGTGGTGGAGCTGGGAGCACCAGGGGCAGGTAGGGGCTCTTGCCTTGGATCAAAGCCAGATACAAACATTGGGGATCCTTGGTGGGGTCACATGTTTTTATTGGTGCCGGTTTGGGGGGCTCTGGTTTAGGTTTAGGTCTGGCAGTGTAGGAGGCAACGCAGTTGGGGTCATTAGAATCAGCACATGACTTGTAGATCTCCCCAAGGTGGCGCAAGTACTCCTTGTAGGAGCGACGCCCTTCAGCACGGTTCTTGTTCTGGAGATACCCCAAGTAGATCCGATCCATCTCCTGAACCTGGAGGATGAAGGGGAATTTATTGGAGAGTTTATTCCAGCATCAAACAACGGCTGTGGACTATTAAATAACTGTCTTCATAAGGGACAGCATTAGCTCAAATGAATTCACTCCAAACTTTGGTAGCAGAACATCGTCCACACAAAATCCTCAAACCATCAGTGCACAAGTGCGCAGCAGCTTCACAGCAAGAAGATCGCAGAGTCTTTGCTGGGGAGAGGGGTTTGAGCAGTGGCTTTTCTGTGTGGAGTTTGCATGTTCTCCCCGTGGATGCGTGGATTCTCTCCAGGTACTCTGGCTTCCTCCCACCATCCAAAAACTTGCATGTTAGGTTAATTGGTCACACTAAATTCTCCCTAGGAATGAGTGTGAGTGTGAGTGTGAATGGTTGTTTGTCTCTCTGTGTTGGCCCTGTGATGGACTGGCGACCTGTGTAGGGTGTACCCTGCCTCTCGCCTGCTAATTCCTGGGATCGGCTCCAGCCTCCCTGCAACCCTGAATTGGACTAAGTGATAGAAAATGAATGAATGAAATTACATTAATCAGTCTTACTGGAATATAATCTCTTTATTTTGTTTTAGTTGTGCACTTGCACTTTTTTTCTATGGCTTTGCTCAAATGTCAATTTTAAGGCAATTTGCTGCAAATGAAATAGCTTCTGTTACAGGGTTTTCTGAAGATAAGCACTTCAGGAAATTATGTTATGTCAAAAATCCAGACAGCAAGTCAGTTCCTTATTCAAAGGAAATAGAAAAAAAATAGTCAGAGTACTAGTAAAATGCAGATTATAGGATGAATTTTACCCATAAAGTACAACAAAGCCTACTTTTTCAGAAAGAAAGAGGACAGCAGGACATTACTTTATGTATTTTTGATAAGCAAAACACATCACATAAAAACAGCAAAGAATCTCATTTAATTTCAGAGTCTTTACAAATATGTGTCAAATGCTGCTTTCAAGTGTTAATTGAATGGTTATAATGGTGTGTTTGCATTTGCATATTTATAGATTTAATAGTTTAAAAAAAAGAAAGGAGGACGTTTAAGAAGCTGACACCTTTCTTTCCAAACTGCTAAGTCTGCTGGTCAGCTCTAGTAAAATCTTAAGCTTTTAAAACCTGAGGTTTCCAAACTGCTCTTTGCAGAGATAATGNATAAAGGAGGACGTTTAAGAAGCTGACACCCTTCTTTCCAAACTGCTAAGTCTGTTGGTCAGCTCTAGTAAAATCTTAACCTTTTAAAACCTGAGATTTCCAAACTGCTCTTTGCAGAGATAATGTTCACATCTTGTAAGCTACAACATATTTTCCAAAGAGATTCAGCTGAGCCCAAAACCTTTGTCTTTTGTGCTATCAGCCAACAATATACTTACACAAACATAGTCTTTCTGTGGCTCCAAATATATTCAAATAGACATTGTGGTTGCAGAGATGCACTCATTTAATTATGGGTATGCAAATTTTAGAGCAGAGGCTTTAAAAGCAAGCAAAAGCTCAAAGGGTTAAAACTGACAAAATCGATGAAAAAGTGGAAAAACCTTAAGGAAGCAGTCCCCGTCGTTTCATAAGGACTTAGATATTTGGAGAAAAAATGTGTGTGTGTGTGTGTGTGTGTGTGCGTGTGTGAGTCACTCACTGCCTCCTGGTTGCCGTTGTCAGTGAAGTACTTGTACCAGGCCCAGAAGTCAGAATGCTGTTTGTACCAGCTGATGTTCCTGCGGTTGCGGATCAGCCTCCTGTGCAAAGCGGCAGCAGCTGACTTCTCCTGGATACTTTCCCCCACTGAGGGTGGGACAAAAACAAGAAGGCTTTGCAGATACATACTAACCTAGGCATCAAATTCAAGGACTTTCCAGAAACTTTCAAAGAAACTAAGGAAAATTCAAAGACTCATGTCTTTCATTTTAAGGTCAGTTATCATTAATCTCTGCGGCTTTTAACACTGGCTATTAATCACCAGGTACCCAAGCAAGGTGTGGTGCACTGATCAATTTTCACAACACTCTTCTATCAAAAGTTCTACTATGAACTCAATCTTAACAACTTTATTGGGCTTTATCTTGTTCTAACTGCCACTTTGTGCTCTTTATAAACGTATTTATAAAAATAAAAATCACATATTTACCATCTCCTTTTGGCTTTTGGACAATTGGTCCAGCAGACAAGAATACTGCGAAATATGGATAAAAACAAGAGCAGATGAAAAACCCAAACGTTTGCTGAGGTAAACTTCTCTTGTTCTCACTATTCAGATTAAAACTTTAAACAGGAGTAATTGGCTCTGCCTGGAGCGCTGCAATGGCAGCTCTTTGTAGATTTTATAGGGACGCCTGTAACATCAGACCTCATGCTGTGTGTTCATGTGCACATGTGTGGTGCACCGTTTGACCCCTCGCAGCTTAGGGAACAGCAGATTCAGCTCTGCTCCTGGTTCCTTTCATCTCTGCAGGGAAAAGGTGCTAATTCCTCACAGCAGGAGAGGAAGAGGAGGAGAAAGAGGAAGAATAAGAGGGGAAAAAGATCCAGAGGGGCTGATTCACGGTTACGTGGCGCGTGTTGAAAGTGGAAAAACGTCAGTCTCCTGATTAGAAAAAGTAAAAGAAAAATAGTTTGGACTGGAGTAAACAGTAGGACGGGGTCTGCGCTGTACTGAGGCCACAGAAGAAGTGGTGACAAGCAAAGGTGTGAAAGTTCGGGTGAAAACTAAATTAAAGGAAAGAGGTGAAGGTGACCTGAGGTGATGAGGCGATGCAGAGCGGGAGGAGGAGGAGGAGGAAGAGGAGGAGGAGGGTGAGTTAAATGATGCTGTCTCGTTGTATTTGCAGAATTATTTTTACGAGCCTGTAAAAACAGCGGCTGGCACATCTGGAAACAGCCGAGCTTTAAGAGGGCAGAGCAGGAGGTGATGCTGACAGGTACTAATTTCTTTACTGGAGCAAGAATGATGAAAGAAACCATTCCTCCTCCTCCTCCTCCTACTGGTTTTTCCTCAGTGCAACTTTAAAACCCATTTTAAAAAGGAAAGATGAGACACAAGCAGAGCAGAGCCCCTTCGTAAAAACGCCAGTCATCTCAGGAGAAAACTGGAAACAGGTGGCAGAGAAGCAACCTGTCTTCAGGTTGAAACTTTTCTGATGATATATGAACATCACAGCCACACTGTAGTCAGGGTGTGATGCAGCTTTAAAAAAAACAAACACCATGTGAGTCTGAATGGCTTCATCATCAGCATCATCATGACCTTTAACCAGCTGTCAATTTGAATGTTTTGAAATCACCATGTTTGTAATTCTAGTTACATCTGTTTTATGTGGACTGTGTCTGGCTAAATGAGGCCTTTCATCAGCAATGTTACATAAGCTCATTCTGGAGCTGCGCTCCTTTGAAGTTAAAACTCTAAATAATGAACAATTTAGTAGAAAAGTGGCTAAAAGCATGTCCTTGCTAACATTAAGTGGTAATAGATGCCATTTTCATCAACGCAATGGGCTTGAATGACTCACAGTTTCTCACAGGTTATTGTATTTCTCACCTATTGATTTTCTCACCATTCAATAAGTGTTTCAGTACATGAAACCTGAAAGATGCTTTCAGCTCTAATCAGGAATGAGCCTATTTTTCCAGCTAGGTTTCCTGCAGTGCTGTATTCAATTATGAGCATGAGGTGCGAGAGCGTTCACCTGAACAGCAGTCCTAAAGGGTTCTTTTGTCACTACTTTGTGCAATCTGAGTACTGCAATACCATGCAAAAATTTTCCAAAGTGTGCTTATCTGTCCAAGTGCTGAGATGATGGCTTTTCACTGAGTTCAGCTAAGAGTAGGCGTTTAAAAATTCTTCTATTGTTGATGAGACTGAACTGTTTTAACTTACCTAGGAGGGGACAGCACAGGATGCACCAAGAATGAATTTAAGAGGTATAATATCCACAGAAGTAGAGTTTGAAGTGTCTACAAGTTTACTTTGATGACACTCACTGCTACTACTACACAAATTTTATATTTTATTTTTTAGCTTTTGGTGATTTAAAAGTCTCTGTGTGGGTTTTGGACTATTAATCCAACCAGGAAAAACAATTTAAAACAAAGTTTTGGACATCTGGAGACCTAAAAGCTTTGGACACTCCTGAGAAGGTTTTTTGCTATTTTCTATCATTTAATGAGCTTAAGTAAGAAGTGATTGTCAACAACAGCTTGTACTTCTTCCTCAGAGAACCTCATCAAATATACACGTCTTATGGGTTAAAAAATGGTGCACATAGCCCCCCTGATGCAGATCGGACATACTGACCGTGGTCAGGTGTGTGAATCTCATGCGGTGTACTCACCAGGCAGAAGAATGACAGCCAGCAGCGCGGTGATCAACATACCATGGAAACTGTTCCTCTCCGCCATGTCTGATCCTTTTTCTCCTGCTAAAACCAAACATATGGATGATGAAAATGACACTTCACTCCTCTTGGAATGAAATCTGCTTCCTGCCATGTTCAAGTGGAAAAACTCCCACTAAAACCAGGATGATGAAGTTACAATTTTATCAATTAACATTTTCCAATCTGAGCTCATTAATTGATTTTTAAGGGTTAGGAACTGAATTTATCAAATCAAATAAATAAATCTTACTAATCTCTATTGGAAGTTCCTGCTCTCAGCCTGTGCTGCTGAAGTGACTCCTGCAGCTTCGGGGTTGTACTCCTCCTTAAATACACATGATCTTGTGCAGCTAATGGGTGTTTTAAAGCCACTAGTTTGACATCATAAAAACAGAACCAGCTGTTTTTGAGCAGACA
Source organism: Melanotaenia duboulayi (assembly GCA_026261665.1). NCBI lineage: Eukaryota > Metazoa > Chordata > Actinopteri > Atheriniformes > Melanotaeniidae > Melanotaenia > Melanotaenia duboulayi. The sequence goes on along the minus strand of CM047992.1, from coordinate 3,150,232 downwards.
ACTTTAACCTGAACTTGAAACCTTTGGAAAGAACCTAAATCCACCGTAGTGAACACAAGCCTCACTGTGTTAATCGTCTTACCTGTGGTTATTTTATTATCGTCGGGTCCGTCTACAGATCCAGAGGTGGACTCAGAAGAAGCCGACTGGCCTGATTGGCTTGGTCCACCGGTGTGTTTGTGTGTTTGACAGGAATTCCTTGTGCACTTTGTCCTGCAGCCCTTCTTACAGACTGCCCAGACTGAAAGATCCCACACAGTTTTAAACCAGACCTGCTGTCTCTGGTGCACACAGTGCACGCACGGACCACCTGAGGGGCCCGAGGTCCACCGTTACAAGATGCTTGATTGGCTTAAAGTTTCAGCCAATAAGGCATCTTGCAGGCACAGTAATTAAAGACAGGAAAAGGGAAGGTGGGAGGGCTTGGAGAAGAAATGGAGACGTGGAAAACAAGGGTAAAAGAAGTAGCCCTAAATGTTTGGTTTTTTTTTTTGTTTTGTTTTTTATATATATATATATATATGACACAGTTTGGTTGATAATAAATAAACACACTGATCTGTTATTGGGGCTCCACAGGAACTCTAGTGCAGGTAAAACAAAGACTAAAACCATGGAAGGTGCTTAAGGTGCCACATAAGCACTTCTAAGAGTCCTCACTGAACAGCCAACATGCAGGCACAGCTGGTCTACACATGAGGAATTTGATAATCTACAGTTTCCTCCACAGTTTAACTGTGTTCAGGCCTGCCAGCCTTGTGAGAAACAAGCACACAGACAACAGCTTCGGTGGAAAGGCTTGGAGCTGCGGTACATGCTGCAATATCTCAGTATCTAATAGGAAACAGCTGTAATTTAGTTTTAACAGTCAGAAGTGTTATGAGGTTTACGTCTCAGCGAGTTTCGCTGCTGGTTTTATTAGATTATGGTGCATTTTGACTTAAAAATATATACTATTTCCATATCAAATGTGATTTAATCCTTAATAAATCAGATTTTAAAAAACAAAACTAGTTTTAAAATTATATTTTACTGAAGTTCAGGAAGTTGATGTGTTTTTTTTCTGCTTTTTGCATGTATTCGAATAAAACAAATGGCTGCACCATTAACACTGGCTCTTATACAAGTAATCATTTAAACACACCAAACTATATTTATTCTGTACTTTATTGCAGTTCAGGATGTGGTCTGACTTTTAGTTCCTGAAAACTTGATTTCAAACTTTTTCTTTGTCTTTTAAATTACTTACTGATGATTACATAAGCAACAAAGTCAAAGATACAAAAGGATTCAAACTTCTTAAACAATCAGCTGCTTTTTTAAAGCTTAGTAAAGAAAATTTAATACAGTGTTAGGTTGCTTTCTTATTTTACATATTTTTTATAATCTGAAGTTTTAAGTGCAAATTAAAGATTAGCATCCACAGTGTGCACAAAAGTCAGGATAAAATACATTTTACTGATGTCAAGACGACGACTCATTTAGTGGCAATGGTCAAAACGTCTGCTCATCATTGTTCCAAAGACAGTAGCATGGCGTAAATGATAAATAAATATTGCATTTGCCATCTTGGGTTTAATGGAGTCAGATGTGAGGAAGCTGAGATAAAACAGAGAACTTGAACACATCATCATCTATTTCTTAGCAGACGCATCCATCACCAAAGAACTCTCACTTTTTGATGCAGATTTTGACTAATTAGGATCCGATTTATATATAAACTTAGAAAAAAAAAGTGAACTTGCTCAGTTATTTCTCCCCTTTAATACTACCGATTAGTGTTGGGTTATATTGTTGGAAAATCTGATTAGTCACCTTTACAGAGGTATTACCTGTAAGGATTGTGTATGTGGAATAACTCCAGCGCCTTTCAAGGGGCTGCACTTCTGTGAACTTCCATGCTTGCTTTCATTTGCAGGCCTTTAAAGTGAAGCTTCTCATGATCTCCTGAAGCCTTTAAGATCTTGGTGAATATGGTCAGTCCAGCTTTGTTTCATTTAAAAAGTAGAGGTGTGAAAGCTCTGTCATCCGCCACTTTCAATAGTTTAAAAATGAAGAGTTTCTTACTTAGTTTCCATCTCAATGCAACCACCAGTCTGGTTTTCCATTTTTCCTTCTTACTTACCTTTATATAAAATACAGTTTACACTCATGTTATATTTTCTAATCAGCGTAAAAAAAGTAACATCCAGAGTTTAGACATATGAAAGGACAGACATTATGTTTGGCTATTTTCAGTCAGATTTGGGTGATTGTGAATTGTTTACCCGCCCATAAAGACCAACCTCTGCCCCTCCCATGTGAATATTTAAGTAACACATGATTTCACATTTATTTCTTAGAATTATGGAGGTCTATCCTGTTGTCATATTCATTTTTATTCATAAGGCACAATTTTTAAAGCAGAGCTACAGATGATTAACAAACCACACTGAATTTCCTCTACAACATGCAGATGACACTGGTGTAAATGTGCATTAAGATGATTTATGCCTCTGTAGATTGTAGTTGTATTTTATTTTTTGGCTTAGTCATTAAAATATACACATGCAGCTCATGTATATCTGTCTGGATCACCATATGAAAATGTCAGTATATTGAATTTGTAATACTTTTTTAACTGAATGAACTACTTATTTCCCAGGAAAAATAATAAAAAAGTTAATTTGATGCCAATTCAAATCCCACTTTTATGTTTTACCCGTTTAAGCCGTTTTACAGGATCAGATAAACTTTATTTTTTTTGCTGCTCTACATACATGCTTTATTTACCTTAACACATTTGGACATTTTTTCAGCTCCTTACCTGTCCCATCACGCCTTTGCTGAAAATTTAGTGGCCATGTTAACACTATCTCACATATAATTACGTTTTGAAACAGGTGTTTCTCAGAGCCCGCAGACCTACAATCCAGACAGGAGCAGATTCAAACACGACAACAACAAAACCATACTCATAATTTTCTCCAAAGCTGGAATGTGAGAGACCCTCAGAATTCAGACACCTGGTTCACAGCAAGTATTTTAGTAAAAACAAAGAGGCTTTATTTCAGTAGCATACTGACACACTCATATGGGGGCGGAAATACAATTAAGAAAGAAAAAAAAACAAAAAAATATTGTCTTTCTTTCTTCTATGTACATGTTCACAGATTCACTCTGGTTTTCAGACGCCGTTATCACTGCAGGTCATCGTCATCAAATAGATCCTCAAAGTCTGAAAACAGAAAGACGAAGACAATGAGAGAACAAGAGGGTTAAAACTAGTCCAGCTGTTCCACAAACACTCCCACGCTCTGCATAAGGTCTACTACTGGCTTCTATCAAGGGTGTTTTACATGTCGTTTATGCATTAATTATAACAAATACACACACACACACTGTTGATGTGCCACCCACAAACATCAGCATATAACCTTTAAAAGTCGATATACGTTTCACTCCATATGGCAGACATTTATAAAATCTGACAAGAAAGTGAGTAAATATCTTATAACTTCTCTAAAAGCTGATGCAAAAAGAATTCTGTTTATTTATATATTAAAAAAGAAAAGAACTGGTAGCTGAAACCGAGGGACAGATCTGCTAACTGGGTATGTCGTCAGTCACTGCAGATGTTAACATCAGTATCAGGAGGTTTCTCAGGCCCGGGACATTTTAATGCTCTTTGACTCCAAGCAAGTCTGTTCAGTGTTTAAAGATGAACTCTATACTGGTGCCTGGCCTCCGGGATCGTGCACCTCACCTCTTCTGTGAATATGTCCACATGAACCCTGGATTTATGTGTAAACTTTGGCTGGGTCAGTGCAGTGTTGGTATAATTCTCTGTTCACTGTGTCTTCAGATGTCTGACTGGATGTTTTCATGGCCAACGGTGCCCAAGGTCAGGTTTTTTCTAAAAGACTGACTCATATTTCCCTCCAGGGGAAGGAGTTCCCTTCCTTTGGTTTGGTTCCACAGTGCACTTTACTAAAAGGAAACCAAACCATATGTCCAACTGGACAGTTACAACAACTAGGCCCACGGGGGCGATCAGGGGTTGTTGTCTGAAACGACCACTGAAGAAGAAGAAAAAAAAGAGCAGGACGAACTTTCGTTTTCGGGATCATGTGTTGACATTGTTTACTGAGTATTTAAATTACTTTGGCTTGTTTACGAGTTCTGCCAGTTGTTCTATGACAAAAACTGTGCACGCTCCCAACAACTATTCCCGGCAGTTAGCCAATCAGAGGCAGCCGCAACAGGAGAGGCGGAGCTCAGGGCAGAAGAGCCTCATTGTGCTTGTTTCTGGGACTCTTGTGGACTCGCATATTAAAATAAATTAGCCTGGAATGAGCATAATAGAAAATATTACATTATATTGTATAGCAAATACAAAAGGAAAGGAAATCTGGAGGCTGTTGCAGAAAATGCATGATCCTACATCCCAGTGGAAACGTGCACAAACCTTTCATCAATTAAGAGAACTTTTTCATTGCTATGATAGCAAAAATCCACCCTTTACCATCCATTACACAGAACATATTAACAGGATTAACAATATATTCAACAGGATATTTAAGAAACCACAACAAAAAATACAGTTTGAGATGATAATGAAACTTTTTCACATTATTTTTCTAATTTAAAAAAATCCAAACCATTAGAAAACACATGGATTAATCCAAATAACTTAATATTCGGAGTGATAATAACTCTGGATTTATCTGGGTTCCTGGATGGAACAAGTCTTTNCATATTCGGATCTGGGTTCCTGGATGGAACAAGTCTTTGGTTGCAAACAGAGCACTGAAGTGACTTCTAGTTCATAGAGTACCAGGTCTGATGATCTGGTTGCTTTAACAAGATGTTTAAGGGAAAAAAATGATGCACTGCGGTCTAGTTTTGCTGTGTACCACCATTACCTGTGGTGAGGAGTAACTGCAAACTTTGCAAGATTAAAAAAGTTCTCTCCTCTATTTAACCAGGCTGGAATTTCCCAAAAAAGTTCCAGAAGGACGTCTCACCGAACATTTAAGTGACACTGCAATTTTACCAAAAGTTTCCTTTCTTGTTATGTTGTGTTTGGTGTTTTTTCTTTCCCTCAGCAATTTGACTGTGTAAGCCAAGTTACATAATGCACGTCTTATTATATGTTAGCCTCTCCACCAGTTGTATGAAAAGCTGTCTTAATTTATTACAGGACATCTGCTTCAGGTTACTGCTGCAGATTGTACTGAAATGCTCCTCATCAGCTAAACCTAGTTTGCAACAAGTTATAAACAGTGACATTCAAAGATATTTGGAGATCCCTTTTCACTCTAAACTGTTGATTTGTTTGAGCCCTTCAGGAAGTAATTTTCAGGACAACTTTAGCTACTTTATGAAGAAGAAAGATGCCAGGAAAACAGGATCTAGCTGTCTGCTGTGTCTGAGCTGTTTGGTCAAGTAAAGGATCATTTAAGCTCCACGCAGAACACAGATACGCCGACGGACAGTTTTCTCTGTCTTCCGCGCCGGTTACACGTGTAAATTTCAGGGAGCTTCGATATCTGACGGAGCAATACCACCAGAAATCGTGGGGGCAGTGCTGAGCAGAATAGCTGACATGCGGCCAGCGAAAGCAACAAACTCTAAAAGAAGAGGATCGGGAAGGGAACAAAAAAGTAGAAGAATGAAGGACAACAACTGTAGCAATTGCGCAAACCGCTGAAGAAAGGTTATATGCGAGTACTCAGGGTGTGTTGAGCGACTGGAAATAACTTCATAGCAGCTGTTTTGGTAATTTGATTTAAATTTAAGAACAAGTAATCAGATAAATGGAGAGATTCAAACAGATGTAAAGGGCTGCAAATGCATCATGGCACCATTTAGCAACATGCAGACACCATCATACACTCCATTTTTTCCCACCTAACTTAATGTGGCATCATGCTAGTCAGAACTACCAAACTCCACTTTAAAAAGGTAGCTATTGAGTAAAACACACTTTGAATAAAAACTAATTAGGGGTTTACTTGAACTTAAGTGGAAATCGTAAGATTGTGTTAAATTCTCTGCTCTTTCCCTCAAACTGTATTTGGGTTTTTCACTGTCGCCCAAGAATATCTGTGTGAAACTGTGGAAGATGTGATTCTTTTATCAGATTCTGTCCTTTAAACTGGGTCAAGTGCTGCGAGTGCAAATGATGCTTTGTAGTATAATAGAACATAACTTTTGGTAGACAGCTTGACTCTGTGCATGATGGACTGACCTCCTGATCAGGAATAAAAATGATAAAGGTTAAACTATCATCTGATGCTCCAGATCTCTGAACTTTGTAGAATCCTCGTCACAAAGCACAGGCCAAGATTGTTTGGTTAAGTTTCATTTTGCATGATTGTTTATTTGTTTTGTTTTTAATGTACTGATACAGTTTTGTTTTTTTGACCGGAGCCACTGGTTCCCATCTTGGGGTCCCTGTACCTCCAAAAGCATCCTCAAAGAGTGCAGGGCTCAAAAAGACACTTAGTAGGTCACACTTTCTGCAGCCAAACAACTTTTTGTCCATGTACTGTTGTTGTGAGATCTGTCAGCTGGTGGAGCTACAGTAGTGGATTTTTAATGAAACATGTTTGAGAAACACCACAGTGATAAGTGGTCCAGGGCTTTTTAGTAGTTGCATAGAGGTCTTAAAGGACAACAGGTTGGAAACCACTGCTGCAGGCCACAGAATAAAATTGTTCTGTAGAAATGTTCTTAACACAACAGCCAATGGATGAGCTTAAATCAGCACGCCAGGCTGAAGATAGACTTTCAGTTGTGTTAAAACAAAGCTTGTAGAGCCAAAGTTTTAGTTTCCCTTTACATAACTTATTTTCCAAGATACAATTTCATCAAAAAATCGCTCTCGTTTCACACTGTTGAGCTGACCTTATATCGTCATGCCTGGAGAACCCTGTAAAAGGGCAAGGCCTCTGTGAAATCAAGCAACGGCTCTCTGCATTATCACAGTTCCAGAAACAGAATCACTTCTCACTGAACTTATGTGATAAAGAGCAAAGTCTCCAAGACAAAACACTAAGCTACAATATATGCAAATGGCCACAGTACAGATATGAATGATTAGAGCTTACACATTTTGAATCAAGCATATGAAACTACCTGTATTTGTTGACTCTCATCGTGCTACTGTTCATTACCAATAAGCAACAGTAAACATATTGTTGGTATTCTTCAGTCCGCTGTTGCTGTTTAAAACGACAGACGTCACCAGTAGCAGATTCAACCAGACGGAAGCAATTAATTCTGAATCTGTGGGAGCCTGAATAAACATGTCTGCTGCTGCTATTAATTAATACGTGTAACAGGAGCATGTGCACTTTGTTTCTGACTTCTCTGGCCAACCAGCAGATCACAGGACACAGCTTCTCATCAGATGTGTCAGAAACACGTGATTAGCATGTCACACATTCTGCAGCTCTTTTTATATTTAAGTTACAGATTGCAAACAATTTGGCTGCTGTTAAGGTGCCGTTTGACTGACTCAAATACTTTACAGCTGAGAAGTTGTGTAATTTCAAACTCATGCTTTATGCTATCACCATGTGCACTAGGCTGGTTGAGGCTTGTATTACAATGCTTCGACTGCATCCATTTTTAGTTGAAGGGACCCCTCTGGGACCACGTTTTAGCAGTGTTAACATCCCAAGTGATCTAAGACTGAATGTGTGTGTGTGTTTTTAAAGCAGCTGACTGGCGAGGAGTCCTGCTGAGTTTCAGTCTGACAACTGCTATAAACTCACTTTACCATCCTCCTCTGCTCTCATTTTTTACCCCCCTCTTTTTAACAATCAGCTTTTTTTTTCTAGGTCATATGCTGCTGAGCCAAAGTTGTTCAGCCTGGAGCCAGCGCTGCAAGACGGAAAAAAGATTAGCTTGGTGTTTTTGTGCATCCTCTGCATCTGTTGGGTGTTTAGAAGAGAGCAACAGGATTTTTTTAGAGTTAATGTGAGATTACAAAGGGGTAAAAGGCAGAAACTTAATTGCGGGTTTTACAAAAATCATGTTTTTTTTTCCTTGAGTATCTTATAGCTGTAACAAAATTGGAACATCTTTAGTTTATTTGACTTAACATGCTCCATTAGACACGTGTATACGTGTGATGCTGCAGATTTTTGGAAGTTGTTCCTAAACACTTGAACGTTTTAGATATAAAATCTCTTTCTGTTTACACCGAAATTATCTTACTGCTTATTAACAAAGACAAATATGTTAGCGAGTTTTTTTTACCTGCAATGTAAAAAGTCAATGAGCTAAGTACTAAACCCTCCTTGTGTGTTCAGAGTTGATGATTCAGAGATGCATAGGTCTGTGCCTTACCATTAAAGAAATCTGAGTGCACTGCTTTTTCATTCGCTGCCAGGTCCATCAGCAGGCCGCTGCTGCCCCCTGCCTGTCAAAATACCACAATACAAATCATGTAACATGAGCAAGGCACATGCCTGTGCTGCATTACAATCCCTATACCTACAACATGATCAAAAGCATTACGTGTATGAAAGCTTTGTGTTATTTAATGATTTTTTAAACAAACCAGACAGATTTAGTTGTAACAGTGAACTGGTACAGTGTAACACGGTGGAAGGTGTCCATTCAATTTCAAAAACCTTGCTACACATTAAAATTTCACTTTCTCTGTGTTATGTCTTAACAAAAAAAAAAAAAAAACTTCACAGTATGTTAGAATCACATAGGCTCAACAACTTGATAGAATTAAATAAAAAAAAGAACATGTCTAGCTTGTAATCTCAGTGGAAAATTTCAATGACTATGATTAAGTCAGGTAAGAAGATATGAAATATTTAACATTTTACACATTTCCCAGAAATAACTGCTCAAAAAAACTATAAAACACCAAAGAATTGTCCGTGTGAGCTGCCATCTCTTTACTGTACTGTAGTGTCAAGAGGTCAGAATACAAGATATATATATATA
>CM047992.1:3039486-3052259 GCA_026261665.1 Melanotaenia duboulayi | reverse complement strand
TTTTATACTGCTAGCTACCAAGGTTATAATAGTTTTGAAGTTTTTCATTAGTTTTAGTATTTATTTAATTTTGCTTTGTTTATAGAATGTTAGTTTTAATTGGTTTTTAAAGCAGATATTTTAGTTTTTATTAGTTTTAATTTTTTGAAAATGCTCAGTTTTAGTTTAGTTTTAATTCATTTTAGTGTTCGTTTTTAATGTCAATTGGGGTATTTGTCAGGAGTAAAATTCAAAATCATCAGTATAAGCACTGTATAATAAAAACTCAACAAGGTACAATTTTTAAAACCTGTATCAGGAGGAAACATGAACAGCCATCGACAAATCAAAAACAGCCCATAAGATAGCAGCCTTAAGTAAAAGAATGTGTGCAGTGCTGCTTCTGAGAAAGTGTTCTTGTTAAAAATCAATATAACCAACATACTAAAGACACAGAACAACATAACTACATGAATCCATTCAAGAGACAATTCAAAGTCCTTGGCAGCCAGGAGTCTAAAGGATCTCAATCTAACTAATCATGAAGAACCTCAAAAATCCAACAAACTCTAGACTAGAGGTCTAGAACTTTTCTTATGACTCGGCTGTAGTTAGATGAATCGGTGGAGGAATATCGAGCTGCTGTGAACTCCTTTGTCACATGGTGTGAGCAGACTCATCTGCAGCATAATGTGACAAAGACTAAAGAATTGATTGTGGATTTTATGAGATCCAAAACACAATACAGGGTGTCAATGTGGAAGTGGTGAAGGATTACAGATACATTGGAGTGCATATTGACAATAAACTGAACTGGGTTAAGAACATTTCTACACTTTTCAAGAAGGGCCAGAGTGGCTCTATTTTCTGAGGCGACTAAGGTCGTTTAGCATCTGTCAAACACTGCTTAGGATGTATTATGAGTCTGTTGTAGCCAGTGCTATCCTCCATGCTGTTGCATGCTGGGGCAGCAGGCTGAGGGTTGCAGACACGAACAAACTGAACAAACTGATCCACAAAGTTGTGGGGATGTAGCTGGACTCTCTGACTGTGGTGTCGGAGAATGTTGTCCATAGTAAAGACAATACTGAACAATACTTCCCAACAACTTCACAACCTGCTGATCAGTCACAGGAGTGTGTTCAGGGAGAGACTAATACCACCTCAATGCTCCACTGAACCACACAGGAAATCATTCCTACCTGCAGTCATCAAACTGTACAACTCCTCCATTTAGCAACAACATCCACTGTTATACATTTACACTTTGCACTACATTTACATTTTACTGCTTATCATATTAATGATACTGTACATAGTACTCACTGGCAGGATTTATCCTGCATCTGTTTATATGAAACAATTCATAATTAACTACATACAGAATTGCACTAGAGGTGCAGCAACTTTAGTGGAAATCACTGCAGCTGATTAACATTACAGTACCTCACATGTTCTATTGGACATGATAAAGTGACTGCAGTGAATATTTTAGACGCTGAAAGTGCACGTGTCTGGAGGAACACAGAGTCAGCAGCTGGTTAAGATATCTCAGCTGGATGCTGATGTGCTTTTCCTTTCTATGTTAAATGAACATAACCTCACGTTCCTTCCCCATGCTGCTCGGCCTGGCTGAAGCTTCTCTTTCTGGGGAGGGGGGCAGAGAGGCTACCTGGTCCAGATACCCCTGGTTAGCCTTCTTGTGCAGCTTTTCAAATGGACTTTCAGATTCATGGGTTTTCTCCCCTTCCACATATTGTACCACCTGCTTCTTCTACAAGGCATTTTTATCTTTGACGTGGTCATAATGAAAGAAATTCTCCTTTCTTCCAATTTTCTCTGTAGCATCACGCTAGCCGGATGACACGTGGCGTCATGGACGTTCAGGTGCCGTAGGATGCAGACACGTGGCGTAAATCTGGCAGAGCGTAGTAAATAGATTTCATATCAACCCAGAGGGCTTATGTATGAAATAAATGTACAAAAACTAAAACGAAGGACATTTTGCTATAATTTTAGTTCGTTTTAGTTCGCTTTGTAAACACACAATACAGTTTCAGTTAGTTATTGATTTTTTTAAACTTATTTTTATTTTTATTCCCGTTAAAGCAAATGTTTTTTTTTTATTCTAGTTTTTTCATTTGTATTCTTTAACTATAACATCCTTGCTAGCTACCAACGTAATAACTTCTTTCTGTTAACAGTACCTTGGAAAGTGGTACGAGATCGAGAAGATACCTACCTACTTTGCTCGAGGAAAGTGTATTGAGGCAAACTATTCACTGAGGAAAGATGGTACCATCAAGGTGGTGAACTCTCAGATCTTGTGAGTACTGAGACACGGTGGCTGTTTCTTCATTTGATTTGATATTACATTTCAAATAATCTTCTATATAATTGGAAACTACATGAAATTGAAATTGAGATTAAACTGGAGCTTTGGCATGTCTTGCTTATCTTAAAGTATCAGAAACATCCAGCTGTGATTCATATTGAAGGTTTTTTTGTGTTTCAGTCGAGACAACTTGAGGTCTGTTGAAGGGACAGCTGTGGTTCAGAACAAAACGGAGCCAGCCAAACTCAGAGTCCATTTCTCATATTGTGAGTATTTGTTATATGGAGCATTTGTTTATATTTCTAATATTTTATATTTTATCCTCATAAATAATTAAGTTTAATCATTCTATTTATTGTGTTACTAAATCACAGAGGAATGGGAAAAAAGTACAGGAAAGTAATATTTTGTATGACGTGGGGCAGATTTTTCACAGATCTTGGTTAAATAAATGATTTCTGCCTCAATTCATTTTCACTAGTTCCAGAAAATGTCATCTTATTTTTTTTTATGATATTTGTTCCCAGTTACTCCCTACAGCCCGTACTGGATTGTAAGCACTGACTACACCAGTGTGGCCATCGTTTACTCCTGTACGGACATTCTTCACCTGTTCAACTACCAATATGTCTGGATTCTTGGACGCTCACGTACCCTGCCTGCAGTGAAAGTATTTAATGCCAAAAAACTGCTGGAGAAAGAAGGAATTGACGTTTCCAGAATGACCGCCACAGATCAGTGCTGTAATCATTAACAAGCTGATGGAGACTCTCTGCTGAATGACATCTTCATCTGTGCCACACAGCGAGTGCTGCCTTTAAATTTATAGCCTGGTGTCATTTCCTTTCATAAATCAGCATTACATCATTTTATTTCACAGCAGTCTTATGAAGTTAAACTGTTTTTATGATTTAAGAAATATTACAAACATAATTGCGTGGAAGCAAACTGCATTCATTTGAAAAGGGGGGAAAGTTCCTGAAGCTCTTGAAGAAAGAAAACGAGGGAAAAATTTTGCTAATCTAGAAGAACTCAGAGCGCGCAGACCTCCACTAAGCCAAAGGTCACTCACCTGAGGAATCCCCCCAAAAGCCAAACAATCAACCCAGTTACCAACACTCTTATGTAAACTTCAAGCTAACATTAGTATCTTCTTCCACCATCAGGATAGATGCCACATCTTTTTTTAGAATCCTTGACCCTGGAAACATAACCTTACACACCAGAATAAAGTAAATGGCTGAAATAGTCTTAAAGTTTTTGAGGAAATTTGCATTTTCTCTAATGGCTTCAATCTGTGTTAACTGTTAGTGTATTTAACATCTACCGTGGTGTCATCTTGTCATTTTCTGGGCATTATCTGTCGAGTTAGAAGATGTAATGGCAAAATTTTCTCCCCGTAGTAAAAAATACTTTTAAAATATGCCTGGATCCACATTACATCATTTTATTAAATAGCAGTCTTTTATGCTTTCATGATTTAAGAAAATGATATCATAATTCAAATCATATAATGCCTGGATCCAGACGGTGATCCGGGTCACCCCTAAAACTGAATAACTTGTTTCTTTATTTCATTTCTTACATTACCTGAATTTTTTTTAAAAATCCAGTTTTTGAGTTATGTTGCTAAGAAGCAGGCAGACCTTGGCAAAGGAAAAAATTCAGAAAAAACTTATATCAGAACGTTTTTTTTCCTTTTCTGCATGTAACAGGATGTCATTGGTTTAGAAAAATTATTGTAATAATATTTCTAAATACTTTTTAATTCAATATATTCCAGCATTTTTGTAATGGTTGCAAAGAATAAAATGAATTAGATCTAAATCCTTGTCCTGGTTTCATTCCTGATCTAACATAAACTCTCACACACACACACACACATACATATATCTTACAAACCCTGCTTATGCTGCTGTTAAGGTATGTTTGGTGTCGTTTAATTGAACTGGATCATTGAAGTGTGAAGAAACATGACATACTGGCAACATTTCATTCATTTAACAAACAGAGCCCTCAGCACTATTCGGAAGAGCCATACACCCACCACAGCTCCTCCTCATGCAGGTCACCAGCTTGGTTACATTGCTGTGATGTGGCATCCCATTCTTCAACCTGCATTTATAACATTATGTGTGACCTGCACATGTTGATCTCAGCCAAGAGGTGTTTACTTGCAGGTTGTCACATTATTTGAAGTGTATCATATAAGTGAAGCTTCTCGTAAATCAGATGTTCTTTGTATTTTGGACTACAGAAGCTGGGAGAGAAAGGAGCATTGTGTGGACTTGGGTAACTTCAGGACAAAGAGGCACGGAGCCTGGTGATATGAAATAATAATAATAATGATGCCATTACCATGTTCATCTGTCAGCATGTCTTCCGAGGTAGTGCTCATTGTCTGTTTTTTGTGCTGCTGGCCAATTAATAGAATACATATCCAATCAGATCAGAGTATGTTTGGGGTCATGATGGGTGCCATTCTTTAGACATATTTGCTCTAACCCAGGATAACAACTCAGGGGTGTCAGCTTTTAAAACTACCCTGCCTCTTGCAGTAGGACACGTCTGGGATCAAGCCTTCGCAGAATGCCAGTGAGCCGTTACCAGAGGGTCCCCTCCACTCTACCAAGGAGTGGCCAGATTTACTCGACAACAACTTGTAGTCATCCCACCCCAGTCGAAAATTATCTTATGGACTCAGGTGTCTGAAGGTGCAGCTAACCCTTCCTGCAAAGTGCTGGTGAAGCCTTTGCCTGACAGTGATACCGAATGACAGGTGGGAAAGACTTGGGCTAGCTTGAGTGGAGGATGTCCAAGGAGAACAAGAGCTGGCTCTCAACAGTGTGCTGCCAGACGTGGCTGAGGTAGCAGTAAGGCAGGTAGGACGCAGCAGTATATTTGGGGTCATAACGGGTGTCATTCTATGGTCATGTGCCTTATGATGGCAGAATATACTGAATATACGTGCAGCTATATGGTATTCTGGGTCTTGAAAGACATATTTGTGTTCTCCATGTGATAAACTGCATTTCATTGCAGTCAGCTTTGCCATCTGGTGACTTGAACCAGTTATTGGTGCAACAATCTTCTCCAAATAATCTAAGCAATGCAAAGACATTAGTCATGAAAACGTCATGTCTTCGCTTCTCCCCTGCAACAGTCAACAAATTATGAATGAATGAATGAATGAATGAATGAATGAATGAATGAATGAATGAATGAATTTATTGTCGTTGCACAACAATTACATCAGCAATTATTGGCAGTAAAATTCTTAAATCCCAGGCTCTTCTAACAAAGCTAAAAATAATTTAAACCACAATAAAAAAAATAGTTGAACACAAAAAGCAAGAATACTACAAATAAGTTATACAGTAAAATATATAATAAGCAATAAGAAGACGCTATTATTTAAAGGTGGCGTTGCTACTGACAGTATTTAGAAGTCTTATGCCTGCGGTATGAAGCTGTCCCTGAGCCTGGTGGTACGGGCTTCAACACTGCAACTCGATTGGACGGACCACTGTTCAATGGTCCGCATCACTGGTCCATGACACTTCAATTTCTATNACATCACTGGTCCATGACACTTCAATTTCTGTGTATAGGAAGGCAGCAGCCGAACTGAGACATGATCAGATTTCCCAAAAGGAGAGCGAGGGATGGCCTTATACGTGTTTACTTAAGGGGTGTAAACAGTGTCCGAAATTAACTTTTTGACTCACCGGCCAAGTTGGCCAGCAGATGGAAAAATCCACCGGCCAAACATATTTTTACTGGCCAAAATATTAAATTATTTTACACACACATACCTTTAGACCAGTGTGTCCTCAGAGACCACTGCCCTGCATGTCTTAGTTCTGTCCAACTCCAGATTACCTGATTCAGATTAATTAAACTGCTTGAGAAGCTCATTGCAAGCCTGCTAACGAGCCATTCGTTTGTTTTTGTATTTCATTTTTTTTGTAATGAAAGTTACACGATGCACATGTTTGAATAGTGCTGATGTTCAGACACTTGCATAATTGAAACACAGTGTTCAACTGGAGTATATTTTTGCATATTTTGCTCATGTGGCTGATTAAGCTGGTATTTTCAGTTTTTTGTTCTTGCCGGAAATGACATTGTGCTGTGAATGTCGCTTTGTTTTTTTGGGAAGTTATATTTTGAAAGATTGTAAACTTTGTTTGCACAGTTCTGCTCCAATGTGGAAGTGACTTTTTATTCTAAGGATAAGCAAAAACAAACAGATTTTCAATCACTATTTGGTTTTTATTAAACTTATTTGTCCCACAAAAAAGGCACAAAATTGATCAGTACAGTACAACAGAGGTTTTCTCTTATTTTAAATAAAAAAGGTAAACTTGAGCACTTACATTTCCAGTATTTCCATACTATTGAGGGTTGTGTCATAATGAGAACACAGTTACAAAACAGAGCTTTTATGTAGGGGTAACAGGCAGTCAGGTCAGGAATACTGTATATATCATACTTAAGCACACATTAAACTTGGCCTTCTGGTGAGTTGAAGTACGCCATCATGTTCCTCGGGTCTTTAACCCTTTGTGTTGGATTACGTACTCTGTTGCTTGTGAGATCATGGAACACCCCCTGGCCTTCTTGCCTCCAGNTAGATCGTGGAACACCCCCTGGCCGCCTTGCCTCCAGGATCCAGGGATGAACTCATGGTCATCTGTCTCTCGTTCTTTTAAGGTAGGTGGTACATGTAGATAGGGCTCTGATCCACGTGCTCTCCAGAAATTGTGAATCACACACGGGGCAAGTGTAATTTTGACAACCTTGTCAGGATCTAGACAAATGGTCATTCTGAAGACCTGGAGCCTGTTGGCAAAAATGCCAAATGCATTTTCCACAACCCGCCTAGCTCTCGACAACCTGCAGTTATAAATTCTCTGGTCCAGCTGTCAGTGTGAAAATGGCTTCTGCAGGTCAGTGCGTAGAGGGAATGCATCATCTCCAACAAGCATGTACGGCATGATGGTGTTAGGCAGGGGTTCTGGTGGGGGTACAGTGAGAAGGCCTGCTTCCATTGCTCCGCGGAAATCCATCTGACAGTCTGCCCTGGGCCCCTACACTCACATACAAAAATTTATAACGTGCATCAACAACTGCTGATAGTACCACCAAAATTGACCTTTGTAATTGCGGAAAATGTGCTGCCTGAATGAGCAGGGGGTTGTATATAGATGTGTTTGCCATCCAGTGCACCCAAGCAATTTGGGTACTGCCATTTCTCAAAGAAGTCAGCAGCAATAGCTCTCCAGGCAGCCTCTGATGTTGGTGATGGCAATGGCAAATACACATATCCAGTATAAGATGATAATGCAGAGATAATGTTTCATAAACATGTGGGCACAACCCAGTGTAAGATTACAGATGTTCTATTAAGTTAGTGTTTCATCTTGAGGTAATCATCCTTCATAGAGAGCCTCACACATTGAGGGGACGGTCTGTGAGACTGTTGTGCTTCCCATGCGGTATTGGAACCCAAGGCATTTTAAGGTTTCATCTTGAATAGAAACAGTAGACATACAAGACTTACTATTTAACTGTAACAGAGCAGGTGGATACATGCGTGTATGTGAAAGTTCATATTAGAAACTATAGCACTTGTTAGATAGATGATAATTAAAACACTCTTTTACTTATGTTCTTTCTTTCTGAGCACCACTTGTTTATGAAACAGACATCACCTCCCTTGCTCTTTCCTGAATGTATAGTCCAGGCCAGCTGATAAACGGAGAGTCCTCAGGAACAATGGCCGAGTACGGGATCGAGGGGTGGAGCCAAGTTTCCATTAAAGCAAAAACGTTACAGGTGTTAATCTCCAGTCTAAACTCCATCCTGCGCCGAAGTTCATTCAGCTTGTTGTCCAATGACCAAACATTTGCCAGACGAATACTCTGTAGAGGAGTCCGATTCCACTGTTTCCTCACCCGGACCAGGACCCCAGCTTGTGACTATCTTTTCCTCCGCTGCTCAGGTACAACAGGTGGGTGCTGCCATGGAGATTCCCCGCTGCAAGCTGGTGGTGGTGGCGATAAAAAGCTTTATTCCACCACCAACCTGATGCATAGTAATTTATCTCTATCACAATGTATGACAGGGCTTACCACAGCAGGTTGCATAACTAAGAAAAAAAAAAGACTGAATAGAGACTAAATAAGGAAAAAAAGATAACATTAGGGGAGAGAGCTTGAGATGCAGCAGCCATCCTCTGCGCCATCTTCAACGGAAAGAAAATTAGTGACCATTAAAGTGAAAACTTTGGCACGCATTGCTTATTGAATGTATCTTTAATACCCAGAACTCCCAGAATTTTCATTAATAATCATAGAAAATATGTAGAATAAACATTATATGAACAGTGTAAAATTAATAACTTCAATAACCATTATTTAGGTAAAGCAGAATTCATAAAACACATTTCCCCTAGAGTAGATAGTAATTCTAGACATGTTAATGGTTCTAACAGTGATAAACATGATGATCACGTAGGTCTGGATCAGGACAAAAGAACTGTGGAGATGTCACACACAGATTCTACAAAGAATACGAGTCTCCATCGAACCCTAGTCATCACTGCAGCTCTGATCTGAAGGCTTCATCCTGGAAATGCTGATTCCTTCACTAATCAGCAGCTGTTTGGCATCCTTTACCGTCTCTGGAGGCAGGGAGCGCGAACGTGCAAGAATCCAAGCGTAATCAATGTGGAACAGGCGAAGGATGTCCGTGCAGGAGTACACGACAGACATGTGGGTGTAGTCACTTTTCAGAACCCAGTACGGGCTGTAAGGAATGACTAGGAGGTCACAGACAGAAAGTTAAAATCAGATTTTACCAGCAGAATTCATATTGAAGTTACAAATCCTATTCATTTTTAAGCACTGCTAAAGGGCTGATGTGAAGCCCCAGCTGTCACTGTGAAGTAATTAAAAGAAAAAGAAAACATTCAAATCCATAAAAAAAAATTTTAAAAAACAAAAATGCCTTCTTACAATATGAGAATCTGACTCCAAGTTTAGATGGTTCTCGAATGTCCTGAATCACAGCTGTGCCTTCGATGTCCTCCACCTGACCATTGCTGAGAAAGAGAGCATTTCTTTTTTAGTTAATTATTACACAGCACAAAAGGAATGTGATGGAACGACTTGTTCATTTTCTCCTCAGCTGCTAATATGTCTAGAGTTGATTTTTGTCAGAGAAAATGTTCTCCAGCCTCCTGCAACCTGAATTACAGGCTCAGAGTTAACGTAACACTCATTTTTCATCCTGGTACTTTGTCAAAAATGACTTCTTTAATCAGAACCAACACTTGAATCCACACCCAAGTACAAAGAAACCAGCCTACAAACATCGAAGGTCCGCTATGAACATGCTTCACCCTGTAAATATTAGCATATGTCCAGTGTTTGTTTCTTTGTGTGACTTCCACTTGAAAACTGATTAGTTTAGCTTAATTTAGCATTACTGGAAACAGAAGGAAACAGTTGGCTGCGGTCTGTTCAATCTCCCTCACAAGCACAATAAATCTTTTTTAGACTTTATGCATTAAAATCGGAGTGGGAAATATGTCATTTTGAAGACTAATAAACTCCGGATTAGCTTATTTTAAGCTAAGTTTAGCATGCTATAACGCTAGCTCTGGAAACACATGGCTAGCTGTGTTTTTAATTTAGTCTTTTTTATATAAAACCAGTATAATAATTCCTAAATGTTGAGATTTATACATATAGACATTTTAAGTTTACTCATACTACTTTGGGATGGGCAGTTTGACTTACTTTTAAGCCAATGTACCAAAATGATGGACTAAGAAAACTATTTTTTGTGCTTTTTCTTTGATTTTTTTTTTATTTGGAAATCTAAAACTTCAAGTTGTAATGCACAGCTATGTTTGAAGAATTCGTAGAACAATCAGAACCGTTTAGTTCTGTTAAGTCACAACAAAACAGCAACTCAGACCAGAGAAATATCCAGTAATATACCATCCTAAAGCACAAGTAAGTTCCACTCAGCTCTGTGGGATGCTTCTGTGTTTAATCATAAAATATAAACAAAATACCAGCAAATGGCTTTATTTCTAAACAGAAATATGTCGTGATGTACTACTACTGGGTCATAAAACTGCACTGAAACATTGCTTTCATTTAAGTCCACATGCTAATTTGGTTTGTAGGACTTTCTCTGTCTTTTAAGTGTCAGTTACTTTGGTTGTCTTTTTTTGTCTTTTTACTCATCCATGTTATTAAAACAATTTTATCTTTCAGCTATGAGGATGGCAAATGTCTAAACTCTGGACAGAGGAAGGCTAGTTATTGCTCTAAGCTAAGCTAAGCTAAGCTAATCAACTGAAAACACTGGCTTTGACAAACAGAAAAAAAAAGAAAATGGTGCCTTCCTAGCTAATATCTACCAGAGCATAACCAGGGGAGGTTGTGCTGGAGAGAAGATGATCTGACATTGAACTATCAAAGCTGCAAAGTACTCACATGACCTGAGAGTTCAGCACCCGGATGGTACCATCTGCTCTCAGAGAATAGTTTGCCTTGATGCATATCCCCGTGGAGAAGTAAGCAGGGAGCTTCTCGATCTCATACCACTGTCCCAGGTACTATCAACAGAGAGAAGTTGTCACTTTGGAAGTCTAGGGTGTAAGGTGTGAGGGTACATTATAACTTGTGTTACCTGTTGGAGGTTGAAGTTAGGCTGCACCGGGGGATTAGGACAAGGACCCCAGTTAAATGTCTGAGCTGAGATGAGAGGAAACAGCAGGAGGAGGAGGCAGGCAGCAGACATCGTGGCTTCAGGAGATGAGAGACATTTTAAGATGTTAGAGAAGTTCATCACAGTTTGATGCAGCTTGCTGACGGCTTAGATTAAACAACGGGGTCAAAGAGTAAGTGGAATAAAATAGACAACATCTGGTTGTGCTGCTGGAATTGAGCACTTTTTTAAAGAAATAAAACAGTATGCGGTGACACATGATTCATGTAGCTGGTTAAAGCACGAACCTGCTTCAGCATGCTTTCCTGCAGATCTAGACCTTTTGCAACCATAGTACCTACAAATGGAGATTTTCCCGTTTGTCCCTCCACATGCAAATTTAGTTTCTTCTTAGTAAACAGCAAATCTTTTGAACACGTTGGAGGTGAACACATTTACAGAACATGGCAGAACCAGGCCTTTTGGCTTGTCATGTCAAATCATACAGTTCTGTTCCTAACAAGATGGCAGACAATGGGAGATCACACACACCAGTGAGGCCAAAAGGCCTGGTGTGTGCCCTGTGTATTTTAACAGGAAATAAAAATACCTGTGTAATGTAAATGCTAGCTACAGTCTAATCACTGATTTTCTCCAGCTTACACACCTTCATCCTGTATAGCACTGATTTCACTGATCACACACCCTACTCTGTCAATATCTGAACTAGAATTTGGTTGATTGATTAAAAATTCCTTGGTGTGGCGTGTGTTCCTTTGTGTGGTGGCCTCTTCAACCACATCATATGACCTTAAATCTTTGTTTATGTAGCCTTTGTGTCAGAGGTGAAGGACAGTGACAAGATTATATACAGAACTTAAATAAATATCACATATGACAGATTTTTTTTTATATAGTTTTCTGTTTTATTTAGTTTAAGGTTTTTTTTATTGTGGCAAACAGAAATGTGTGTATATAATTTCTATTTATTAAATTAGTTCATTTGAAAGTTAGTTTATGTTAAATTTTTATTTGTGAGATTTCTTTAATTGGGTTCTTGGATCACTTTAAGTCTGACAAACAGTTGAATTTTACTGGAAACTGACACTAAAAACACACTGTTATTCATTTAGCCTACTACAAGAATGTTGCTGAAGACAATCGCTTGTATAACCTGAATTATTTACATCTCCGATTTTACCCAAACAGCAAAGAATGTGGTTCCTAAACCTAGTATAACAGCATTTTCTCAGGACGCATGTGACTGCATGAAATCAGGCACAGCCCAGTCCTAAATTAGACTCCGCTTATAAATACCAAACACCACCCAGACTGGGCCAAAATAGGTCTGATCTCAGGTACGTTTGCTAATAAAGCTTCAACATGGTCCACTACCAGTTATTTAGTAAATTAGATGACAAAGGAAAAAAAATCAGATCACTTTAGATCTGAAAAAGCAATGACTGTTTTTTTTTTTTTTTTTTTTTTAGTTTTGTAGTAAACACCGAGCACATAACATCACATGCTGCTACACCTGTTTGTCTGGTTTCACTGAGCAGCTTCATGCGGGACACGTGTATTTCAAATCACAATAAACATTTTATTAAAACACATTTAAATGGATGTCAGTCCTGAAAATAAGCTAATGACTGATAATAATTCTGAAAATCAGTAAATATACTCCACAAATCAGACAGTGTTTCCAAATAAAAGAAAAGAAAAGAAAAGA
>CM047992.1:3027151-3039333 GCA_026261665.1 Melanotaenia duboulayi | reverse complement strand
TATCACTTTCTTACCTGTGTGGAGTTGTCTGTCAGGTGGAGGTCTGAGGTCGGTTCAAACTGTGACGGCGTCTCGAGCTCCTCCGTTTCTTAACTACAGAACGAGCTCACGTTCACGTTGCGTAACTCAGACGGTGTTGTCATCGTGTGCAGGTTGTAAACCCTGTGTACATGCCAACACTCTGAAGGGAAAACAGTTTGACCCACTAAGGATTATCGGTGTTTATGCTGCACTGTTTGATTTATTTTACTGCTGATACACAAGCAAAAAAAAAAGAAAAAAAAACTCCGTAGATAGCTACCCGGAAGTAATGCGTTGCCATAGATACAGTGATAAACAGACGTTGATTTCTGCTTCGTACTCAACGCCGTCATATTGGTCATGGCAAATTATTTTTTTCCATAAAATAGCTTGGGAATATGACGTCACACCGCAAGGCATCGTGAAGATACGCCAAACGAAGAAGAGGGTGTAGCCACAGCTGGTTGGAGGTGCGCTTTCTTCACGTAGATTTTTCAGCACTGGCAGGGCTTGTTGTGTTCTCATAACCAACAAGTTATTGTTCTTTTTTATTTTTTCAATCTGGAAACAAACCGTGTCGCGATGCTGAAGTTAGCTTCCGATTGATAATTCTTCGTATTTGCAGAAGATGGTTCCTCAGTTTTTCAACCTTGACCACATTAGACCAGGTTCTTTCTTTCTTTCTTTCTTTCTGTTCCCTTATGTCCTGCTTGACATTGCAAGTTTTTTTTTTAAAGCACAATCACTTTCCCCACCCATCATAAATTTAACTAACTTTGATTCCAATAAACAATCTATTGATTATCTGTCATTGATTATTAACCTTTACATTACAGTTTCAAACTTTTTAGTCATAACTTTGTTACGGTCTCTCATTCAAATCCACTTCTTAAACAATTTGTTGCAAATGAAGATACAGTTTTTTTTTTCATTTAACTAA
The DNA here is from genome assembly GCA_026261665.1 of Melanotaenia duboulayi. NCBI lineage: Eukaryota > Metazoa > Chordata > Actinopteri > Atheriniformes > Melanotaeniidae > Melanotaenia > Melanotaenia duboulayi. The sequence goes on along the minus strand of CM047992.1, from coordinate 3,038,372 downwards.
AGGTTTTAAGCGTTTCTAGCAGCATTTAAATACACAATGAATGAATGTTTGATGAGGTTCAACTTCTAGTTCTCAGTCTCACCACTAGATGGCACTAAAGTTCAAAGTTAGAATGGATTGAAGGCCTGAACTGCGATTTCCTGTAAATTTTTATGCATTTCTGTGTAGTGTTTTATCCGTTTTGTTAAGCACATATCGTATGATAAAATTAGTATTTATTTTTATTGTTCAAATAGGTAAATATGTAAATAGGTAAAATTGTGGTCACTATGGATTTTCTTCTTTGAAGATAAGCTCCCAGAATAAACTGTGCCTTCAGTCGTTTTAACCTCCATATTTCCACCTCACTGCTCTTTGCCCGAGGGTTTTCACTCCACGTGCTTCTTTTAAATAATTATGTTTTGACTGGAACTTCAGTCTTCTTCAGAAACGTCATACAACGTGTCGTGACACACACACACAAATTGAAAGGAAAACAATAATATGTACAAGAATCTATTTAAATGTTTTCAAACATGACCTAAAGTAATAGCTTGTCATTAAGAATAGTCCCCTGGCTTCTTCAAGGAAATTTCAAAGCTTTTCTTTGGATATTTTTTTTCTTTTGTTCCTTTTGCCTGTCAAGCTGATTTCACACTGCTTCAGTCATGCAGAGGTCTGGGCTCAGGGGTAGATTTATCACTCCATACGTTGCCACTGATTTTCAGTCCAATTCTTCAGTCCTTTGTCTCCCTCAGGCTTTTTTTCCATGTTTCCCTACTTGTTTCTTAAGAGACCATTTCTGAAGAGGCTTAAGTGAAGCGTAGGTAGGGCCAGATGCAACTGTCAGGTTCAGTTTGAGTCTTTTTTTCCATGTGTCTGCTTCTTTTGTGTTCATACTATTAAAACAATGGGGACTGATCGTTTTTGCAACAGGCTATTAGTAAGTCGCTCTTGAGTTTGGCTTTTTTTAAATGCATGAATGATTTATAAGTCAGCGTTTAGTGCATTAACAAACGACACACGCCTCTGAAAACTGAAATCAAGAGAAAAAGCAGCCAATTTCCAAAGAAAAGAGCTGTTTCCCAAGACCAATTTAAAAGATTACAAGAGTCTGGCTGCTTGGAAGCAAAACAAATGAGACTCTGGCATCACTGACTGCATCAGCTAATAATTTGTTTAGCCATTTGGTTGCAGATGCAAGTCATTTGTGCTCCTTTAAGGCTTCTTATATAACAGCCATTATGTGTTATATTGTTTAAAAGACCAGTTATATTTTTAGAAACTGCCAGCTATACTGATATATTCCAGATGTTCATTTAGCTTTTTTTTAATTATTATTTCTTGAAATCAAAGTAAAAAAAAAATAAAAATAAACAAGCAGAACTTGTATTTATTTCTTACCTACGGACAAAAAACATGAGCAAAAAGAAGAATATGCAATAAATACTCCCACAAGAATCTAATAAAGATTATTTATTTCCAGTGTTTGTTGGGGGGGGGGGCGGCGTTGCGCCCGTTCTGATGCACACAGGCGAGATGTTCATTCTTCAGCAAACATTGTCTCATGCAGTTTTTCTTTTAACTCTCCCAGTTTCAAACGCCCATGCATGTAACTGCACTCTGAGAGGAGTTCCTTTAAACTATGATGAAACAAACACCGAAGCTGTGATGGGTTTAAACTAACATCATTGGTGGAACGCCTGGGAGCTTATTCTGTCCTAAAACAATCCTCTTCTTCACAACTGCCTATAAAAACAGTTTAAAAAAAGAAAAGAGGCACTTTTTCTTCTTCGGATTTAAACAATTCACACATGTAAAAACATTTTTTGGGACTATAACTTGACAAAATTTGGAAATAAAAAGCTACTGTACCAAGCATTTCATACTATAGTATCAGCATTTCATTACTGTTTTTCAGTTTTTATTTAATAAACCTTTAATAATCCTCCAGTCCCACAAGCTAATATCTGGCTGTGGTGAGTGTACTGTGAAAAAAGAAAACTTCCCACAGTACCCAGCTCAGAAAGCAGCCATCCCTTATTTCCACGTACTTCAAGTACAAGCAAAAAAAACAAACAAAAAAAAAACATACGTATTGTTTTGTAAAAGACAGTTTTGTCACAAGCAACTAGTATTAATCCAGAAAGAATAATACATTCTTCATACCCCTTTCATGGGGAAGACCTGAACCATGACTGCTTTCCCCAGCTGACCCTTGTCCTTGTTCAACAGTGCTGTGTCTTCATTTACGGCCTGTATAAACAGCAATAAGTCACATTCTTTCATTAGTACGGGTCAGTCCTGCAGGAGAGAGTTCATGTTCTGCTCCAACGTCGGTTCCAGTATGGCCAACAAGTCTGAAAATTTAACACATAAACATCTCTCCAGTAACAATCGCCCGAGCCTATACACAGTATGTACAGTAGATACATAAAAAATGCTTTGTAGAAAAAATATTGTGCAGTAACTTTAGCTAAAACACACATTCGCACATGAACGCATTCATACTCTAAGACGACGTCTCTCTCTCCGTTTCACAGATACTGGTAGAACCGTGAGCGGACAACTTGTACTCCAGAGAGTTTGTGCGGGTGAGCGTCCGTCCCGAGCGAGGCTTTGTTTTTGCTTTGCAGCCCGCTGCCGTTCACGTGCTCCCCCGCCAGCGGCTGAGCGCCTGGAGACGACGGAGGCGGGGTTCTTTCAGGAGCGACGTCCTGAGCTTCGGGATGATCGTCCTCGGGGACGGCTTTGGGAGCAACTTCTGTGCTAGACTCCGAGCCTCTGCACCTCTCTCTGCCGATCCAGTCCCGGATGGAGAAGTCTTGAGAGGAGCATCTGGGTTTAAGGCGGTCCAGAGCTGAGAGGTCGGCCGTCTGGTCCACGCCGCCCTGCTCCCTCCAGTCGTTAATAACCGCCAGCTCTGCGAAGTCTCTCTGCCCGCCCATGGTGTGCCTCCGCCGGATGCTCTTCTTCTTGGCGCGAGCGTCGGGAGCGCGGCTCTTCTGCATGAACATGTCATCGGCGGAAGACCTCAGCCTGAACTTCAGCCGCTCCGTGATCTTTAGGTGCCAGGCTGGTTCGGGACGTTCCGACTCGCTGCGTGAAGACGAGCTGATGCTGCTGGCGGATCGGCCTTTCTTCATCACCTCCAGGACTCGGGATAACCGAGTAGAAGACTCTGCCCGACCCTCGTTGTGCTCCCCACCCCCCGCAACCCCCTCCACTGATGAGTCGCTGTCTGTTTTCTGTCTCAGGGACCACCTCCTGGAGAGAGTGTCACACTCGATCATCTTGTGCGACGGGAAAAGGCGCCGTGCCTCCAGTTTGGGCGTGACGCTCCCCTCGGCGGAACCTCCTCCGGCTTTCGGCTCCTTCGTCTTCGGACTCTGCTCCAGGCAGGGTGTGGACTGGCTGTTGCCGCCTCCTGGAGCGAACACCAGGAAGTCGCTCTCGCTGTCCGTCTCCATGGGTCGGCCCTCACTGATGAGCTCACTGCGTTCGTCGTCTGCTTCCTCCCCGCCCTGCAGCTCTGGGCTGAGAACGCTGGACTCTGCGCCGGTCAGGAACGTGATGGAGGAGGTGGTGGAGTAGTCAGAGGTGATGGAGCTTACCTCTGCTCCAGCAGATGCTCCTGCACCTGCTGCTAGTCCAATGCTTGCAGGTAGATCAGGAGACGCCCCTCCACTCCACTTTTTGGGTCTTGAACGTGGGACGGAGACTCCTGAGCTCATGGTCCCAAGATCTGAGGTGTTTTCATCCAATTGGGATGGAGGATCCGACAGGGAGGGCTTCCCCTGAAGAGTCGCTGGATAGCTGATGTTGGGAGAGCTGGAGATATTTGGGGATGGGGACGGAGAGGGCTGCCTGGGTGAAGTCTTCTCCTTGAGGAATATGGAGTTTCTTTGCTCTCTCTTAGCTTTCAGCTCCGCAGTCCTCCCGTTCTCTTTCCTCTCCTCAGCCCACGCTTGCTGCTTGGCGTTGGGACTGGAACGAGTCTCGCTCTGTGCCTCCGTCTGGAGCCCATGGTGATTCAACTTCTGGCCAGAGATTTCCTTCTTGGGGAACACAGCATCCAGATCGTCATCTGAACTGCTAGGCTGCGGCTTCTCCTTTGACTTCTTTCTTTTGCGACTGGCTGCAGCAAAGATGGAGGACACCAGGAGCTCTCGGCTGCACTGGTCCTTCCCTGAACCCCAGGAACCCTGCAGAGAGGAGAAACAGGGCAGAAAGAGCAGAAGACCAAAATGAGTGTTGCTAGGCAGGGGAAACACAAAGGAGGAGACAAATAAGCCCTTCATTCCTGCCTGAGAACTTAAATCTTTACTCCACCTGCTCCCATGAAGCACCATCAACCAGAGAAGTGGACAGAAAGAGGAACATTAGCGACATGGTGAACAGGGAGCACGTTACTGTTTTCATGCCAGCTTTAAAGCAGAAGCAGAAGCAGTAGGTAGCGCAGCGCTGCAGGGAGCCTGAGCTCTGCCATGACCGATGTCCAAGCTGAAGAAGAGCAGCAAGGAAAAAGCAGCAGAGATGAAGAGTACCTGCTTTTCTTTTTCAGCTTCTCAGCCACTAAGCAGGACTTTTCTAGAAGAGCTTAAAGGTGATCTTTCACTATTACAGTTTCACGTCTCATTCCAACAAGTTTATGTCCACTTATATCTTATCAAACTTTGCAAAGTTTCCTTCTTATTTGTCTAGTTTTTGAGAAAAACTTCTGCCTCCATCTCTTGTTTTATGAGAATTTGGACCCAAAGTTGTTTGAGATGAATACAGAAAAGAGATATCTCAAAACTTTAGCACAAATAAACAAAATCATCTCCACTGCTAGATATTAGTGAAACAACCCTTTAACTGTAGAGCGTGGTTAGTTTATGTGATGCTGGTCTCCTCCTACCTCCTGTCATTCTACAGTCTCAGCAGCCTGGACACACTCACCTTTGATTTAGCTGAATCACTAGTTGGTGAATCTGTAGGGAAAAAAAGGGACATATTAGAGGAGTTTACAACATGTAGGAGGTGCAACACAGAGGGGGGTGAACCAGAGAAAAAAGAACCATGTTGATGAGATGAAGCACGAACAAGACGAGGCGTGGAAAACACTGAAGATGAGAGGCCATGCTGCACACAGACGGTCGAGCTCCACGCTACGCCCAGGTCCTCGTCTACCTGCCGACTGACGCACCTCCACATCAAATCTGCCACTCCACATAGAAAGCAACAAGATGCTGCAGTTGTTGGTGTAACTTCAGCAGCGAACACGTGAGCAGAGCAGGTTACGTGCCATGCAACATGTATGTTACAACCCTCCCACGTTAACACAAGTTTCACTGCTCAGGGAAAAACTGGGGCTCCTTTCCGATACTAAAACCAAAGCTTCCAGAGCTGAAGGGAATAATTTGCTTATTTAAACTGTATTTAAGTGAAATAACTAATAAGACAACATATTAAATGTTTTTTGCTCAGTCTGAATTTGCTGCCAGCATCAATTTTATTAACACTATAAGCATTCAAGAGCTGAGAAGACATTAAAACAACCGGAAGACGTCACCTGGAGCGTCTTCACATGACCACCTGTGAGCTGATAAGCTGGACGGTTCCATCTAAAAAGTGCAGGAGTCAGTATTTCTGATATTTCCTAAAATATGTTTTATTCTTTGTAGACATTCTGCTTCTCTTTGTGATTCAGAAACAAACTTATTTCATTGAAAATATTTTCCAAAAGGCTTCCTGAAAGGAAGCATGTCGAGGTTTTTGGTTTTTTCTATTTACAGACTTTACAAACTTTTCTGGTTTCTCCTTATTCTTTAATGGCTGGCTGCACTGCTTGTTATGAAATGACTATTTTCTTTTTCTTTATTTTTTTAAATTAATAGGTATGCAACTTTTATTTCCAGTGCTCCTAATTTTAAGAGGAATAAAAATCTAAACATTTATTTTCATGAGACATGAACAAGTAGTAACATCTGATGTTGTCTTTGTAGTTTTTCATTAAATATCAGGCTTGAAATGAAGTGTTTTCTTATCTCACACTTGATCCTTTAGTTTCTTGTTTTCAGGCTGTTAATTTAATCAAAAGAAATCCTGTTTCAGATTTTTATAGAATATTTTTGGACTTGAAAAGAGAAAAAAAAACAACCCTAAAAGCAGAAAAAAAGACTTAATATCAAGGTAAGAATGTTGATTTTTGTGTTTTGATTTTTCTGAGTGAATAAATCCGTCTAAACTGAGCTATAATGAACGATCGTCAGCATCTGTCTGTATAAAATATGATGAGGCAGGGTGAGGTGACATGAGTTGCCATGGCAACAGGACACGATGACGACAGAGACGGCTATGGAAGAAACAAAGAAAGAAAAAAAAAGTGACAGGGGGGTCACAGAGGGGCTAGCTAGATGAAAAGCGAGGACACTAAATGAGACAAAGTGTCAGCAAGGAAACCTATAATCAGTCCTCTCCTGCTCTGTAATCACTTCTCTAACTAAAATTTGTGTCGTAGCCAAGCCCCCCTACACACCCCTTTACAATACAGATGATGGCACAATACGCAGGTGCACACTGACCGGTGACGTAGAAACCATACCATGCTATCTCTCCTGTTGGCCAGCTTGTGAGACAGTGAGGAGAGACAGCGGAAAGCCTTTCAGACAGTAGCACCGGCCTGTGTTAGGTATACTCTGATAGAAAGCCCACAACACCGGACCCTGTACAGTACCGTGTAGCCTCTTCGCATCCACCTGTTCATCATCACCAAACGCTTCGCTTTTCTCTTTGGTTTAAAAGAACTGCGGGTTCCTGCAGACTAGGCAGCTACACTGCGGGCAACAATCCTCCTTCTTCCTACAGTTCCAGCTGTCCATCACGGACATTATAGAGTCCATCAGTGACATCATGGTGTGATAGACTCCTCCCACTTGGCCTGTGTCAAGATCAGTATGTGTGAATGCTGGAAAAGCCGTTAGGACACCCGACAGAGCCTCACTAGAGACAGAGGAATCAGAGGTCGCCTTTCACTGTAAAAACATCTATTTCTGACGTGGGAAAGAACATGCCGTATTAGTGCAACAGTAGGCAGGATAAAGGGGGGAGAACACAGCCCAGAGGGGATTTTGAACAAAAAGAGGTCTGCTGGGGCAGAACGGTGACTGAAAAGCAGCAAAGCATCTACTAAGTGTTTAACTTACAAACAAAAATCAAGGAAGGGGTGTTGCTCTGTTAAAAGCAAACGAAGAAGCGAGACAATTTGTTGCATCTTCTCAGGGATGCAGATAAATTGCCGACTGAAACCCACACAGGTATTTCGGTTTGTTGTTAGCCAAAGACGGTTTTTATCTATAGCAGCCAGAGAAGCAAAAGGGGAAGCTTGGCCTTAGGAAGAAGCAGCGTTATCATCAACATTAGTCACTGGTTTAAACAGGAACGCTCCCTGTTTGACAGGAGGAGAGAAAGCACAAGAGGAAGGGTGAAACCACCACAGAGCTAGCCCACTAGAGGCAGCGCGTTACCTGATACTTCACCCTGCGATGTGCCTGTACGGCCAATGTTGGTGAGCAGGTGGTCGATGTTGGGGACAGGCTGAGAGTCCACCGCCGTCTCCTCCTGGGAAAAAGTCTAAAAAAGGCAGAGAGGTTTTAGAGCTTCAAGTCAGCTAGACGAATGACGCTTGGGCTCTAAAGTCTGAACCAACAAGAAAAAGAGAGCTTAAGAATTAAAATACATGGCAAACAGACGGATTCTGGCTTCACCAGTATCAATCCATATGACATCCATGATAACGCCTACATAAATCTGAATCAGTGACAGCATTGTGTCGGTCCCCAGTGATGCTTTAGTACAAAAACGAGCTACAGTACTTCAATACCATGGATGCAGTTTGGCCTAATAGAGGTCAGACCTACAGCAAAACAACCAAAACAAACTTATTTTCAGCTTTAAGTGTTCAGTGCTTTTAAAATTCATCCTGGTGTGGAATCAGTGGTACGAGTTCATCTCAACAGCCCCAGTGTTTACTCTTTCTTTCACATGCTGCAGCTCTTCTGACCACCTGTGATACCTGCTCCACAGACTATTTGATTTAAACCGTGGTTGGACAGACTCCTGTCATCCATTTCTTTGATTAAACAATACCCACACGCCTTTTTTCTGCTGGAACAAACTTTTTTTCCCCACATACTGAACATCGACCAAGAGCACACATGATTTTTTACTAGGCTTCTGCATTTCCACACCAGGAAGCAGAAAGTAATTAAAGTACAGGAGAGAAAACAGTGCCGTTGGGACGAGTATACGGCCAGATTTTGATCTTTAAACATTTCAACTTGGTTGTCTTAGAGCAACCTTTTAACATCATCCAGAAAAACAACAGGAATAAAGACAAAATAGGTTAATAACTAATTAATTATTTTGGGTTTAACTAGAGAAAATACCCACCACTGGGTCTCCATTTCCATCTTCAGTGAAAAACCAGTCATACTGGAAGGAAAAAGGAGAAAAAGTATAAGAGAAAGGCATTTGTTTACATGTATGAACCACATATATCACTAAAAGACCTTGGACTCACGTTCTGAATGAGCGTCTCCACAATCTTATACTGGTCTGGCATGTGTGTCACCATGTGAGTCATGTTGTCCTCGGTGGTGCGCACCAGAGTGGGTCCAAACACAATCGCCAAGTTCCTCGGTTCCATCTATTACAAAAAAAAAGATTATTATGTTTGTTATCCACTTCTAAACGTCCTCATTAAACCGAGAGTTACTGACCTTATTTTTCTCTGAATTTTCAGCCACAGTTTTCAGATGAGCTGAGAGGAACTTGAGGGTCTCATAATGGTGATCGGGTAGCTCGTGAAGCTGTAAGTAAACAACAATTTCAATTTCTTTTGTTTGTTTTTTATGTTTCAGAAGGCCTACTCCAAAGGAAAGAAAGGAAAGGATGCTAACACACAAACAAAAACAACATTAATAGTAAATAGATTGTAGTTATATAGCCCTTTTCTAGTCTCTTTGACCACTTTTACACTGTAAGTCACATTCACCCATCCATACAGCACTCTAAGGAAAAGTGTTTATCCTTATCCCACACATTCACACACATTCCATGAGCACATTAGAGGCAACGTGGGGTTCGGTATCTTGCCCAGTGATGCTTCAACATGTAGTCTGGAAGAGCTGGGATTGAACCACCAACCTTTACATTGACCGCCGTTCCCCTGAGCTACAGCTGCAACAAGAGGACACCTACTGGTGTAGATATGTGAAATTACGCCATAAGAGAACAACTACTCACCAGCCTCTTGAGAACTTTGAGTCTTTCCACTGGGTCCTCTATCCTATTAGCTTCTATGAAGTCGGTATATCTATCTGCAGGTAAACACAACAGACACACACCAGTCCTGTCAACACTGTAGTTCACAATTTGACCACAAGAGGGGGGTACAGTCCCAACTTACCATTGGTGAACAAAGGCTCAGGAAGTTTACGAAAGAAGGATTTCAGTAAACTGCTGATCACATTGAGGTCCCTCCATTTCTGGAACAGGACATAGTTAAATTAGTCTTTTTAAAAACCTTTAACAGTGTGTATTTGTTGCAATGCCAGTGGTCCAGAAATACAAGCTTACCCCCATGTGTCAAAATAGTTCATAGGTATATCATTTTAAAGACTGTAAAATAGCACATCTTTGTCAAATATGCAGCATATGCAACAGAGCTGAAGGGATGATCTGCAGCTTTAGATGTATTTCAGACCCAAATGATCCCTCTTCGTGTTTAGAGACTTCAAGGGCAGTTTAATTAAAGCACCGTGGATCAATAAAGGGCACTCACATCATCCTGGATATCGATATCACTCATGCCCTTGTTGTTGAGCTCCTCCTGCATGTTGGAGATGGCTGCATTGTTTCCAGGGACTCTGTAGATGCCTGTGTACTCCAGCCCCCTCTCCTCCACCAGCTTACAGCAAACCTCCACAATCAGAGGTACAAACTAAAGGACCGAGAGGTGGGGAGGAAGGTTAAACGCTGAGTAAAAACCATACAAATATTAAGTTATTGCACAGTTTAGAGTAAATCAATTCAACAGGAACCTTGTTGTTCTGAGCAGGAGGACAGTCGTCCAGTCTCACTCCAAACGTGACTCCAGGAGATGGCTTCTTCTCGAAGGGTTTTCTCATTAGCCCTGGGATGCCCTTCCGCCATGTCCCCTTATCTTTGGGAGGGCTGGTGTCATCTACACCAACAGAGCCCAAAAAACAGACATTGGAGGACTTTCTTTCACCTTCTATCTGCTGTTATAAACTACGAAATGTTATGCTACGTTCATTCATAGTAAATATGAGTGATGCAGATCATTCTTGTTTTTGTTTTAGCACATCAGTCAAGCATCTATCTAGTTTCTAACCTTTGTGCATGTTTTTTTTCTCCTGCTCAGGTTTTGGTGAGTGCGGACTTGTCGCTTTGGTCTCTCCTTTGCCTCCCAGCAGCGTCTGTCTGATGCTCAGCGACTGGCGTGAAGTTCTGGGTGATGGCTCTGTCTTGCTGCCTGTCGGGCTGAAGCAAAAATGCACCAAAAACACTAAGTTTTCCATCAGACCTAACAGCTCTCCAGCTGCTGAGTGTGAGGCTGGCAGATTTCCTCCCTCTTCCTACCTACCTACTCCCGGTCCCTCCCCTTGTTCTTACCTCATTAAGGTGTTGTACTCCTTGATCTTCCTGCTGATGAGGTCATGACTGGTGAAGGCTGCGTTCTAAAAAAAGAAAAGCGAGGAAGAAAAAAGCACAGGATAGAATAGATGTGAGGCACAATAGATGATGGAACATGAAGGGCGACGGTTCCCTTCACCTTGCCTTGCAGGCCTTAAAAGACCTTTATATAACCTGCTACTATCAGGTGACACAGGTAACAACATCAACGTATGGATTACTTGGTTTGGCCTTAAAAAGGGGAAAGACGGGCTTAAATTTCTAACAGGGGAGTGGGTGGAACCTACATATCGTCTTACAGATCAATAAGTACATTTCATGAGAATACCCCACATGTACTCCAAGTACGCGTTGGATAATGCCACATTTTTTATATTCAAGTTATACAAAAATATTTACATTATTTTCCTTTTTTTTGTGATTTGTGTTTAAACCGTCACTGGACGCATTAAAGAGAAACAGCTGGTTTCAACTTTTGTTCATGGTTTGGTTGTTTATTCAACTGCCAAGAGACTGCAAACCCCTGCTAACTGCAAACCCC
>CM047992.1:2979745-3026910 GCA_026261665.1 Melanotaenia duboulayi | reverse complement strand
GGCTGAATAAAAATCATTCTTTTTCCCTGAAGGAAACATGATCGTTGCCGTATGTATGTTATTATTAAATATTTTTTGTTATGAATAATTATTAAATTATGATTAGGTGAGGACAAATAAGTTATCTAAGAAATAACTTTAGTATTTGTGATGCAGCTAAAAAAAAAAATAGCCAGTTTTGTGGATTTCAACAAATACAAAAAGATCATTTATGTCCCGAATGTGGTCAGAGCCTGACAAACAGAAATACGAGTTTATCTTGGCTTACTAAAAGGGACTGAGAGTAAACAGCATCATCAGCCTGCAGGCTGCTTACAATGCTTATGAGTGAGCTCATGAGTGTTTGAGGCTTATTGTAGTTTCCATACCTCCTCATCCAGGTTGCTGTTCTCCTGTACGGCTCTGATCCAGGCCAGCATGTCTTCTCGGTCCTCAGCCTGGAACAAGTACTCGCAGTCTGACGTGGTCAGCCTCAGCACGTTCTTTCGCTTGGTGTCGCTGTAGGAGATGTCGATCAGACAGGCCTTTATGCTGATTTGTAAGGGCTCCTCTACGGTTTGGCAGTTTGCGTGAGCTTGGCCTTCTTTTCTGTCTTTATACAGGCAAAGGTAATGGCCTCTCAACACGGCGAACATCTGTTTCCACGTACGCATACCTCCTCCGACACGCTGCAGAAAGAGAACAGGAAGACAAGGTGAGTCTGGCAATCGCTGTTGGTTTGTAACACATCACCAGCAGCTTGAGGACAATATGAGAACTCGTACAATGAGTTCTGAGACAAGTGAGACACAAAGTAAAGGAAAATAAGACGATACCGTCCAACAAGGTCGTACCTGTTACTGTTTATATAAATAAAGTAGGTCGTGTGTGTTTTCTGTGCCAGTGTGTGAGCTACATGATATGCACACACCTTGCTCTTTTCTGTGTGAAGCTGCTTGAAATGCAGAAAACCCTCTTTGGTGGCATCACAGAAGACGTCTGATGAGGAATCCCTCCTGGATCCCGAATCCTCCGACGACCTGTCCACAGCCTGAAACAAGAAAATTAGAGGACTGATTGAAATATTCTCATTTATAGGGAAATCTGTCATGAAGCAGGTGCACCGAGAAACTCACCTTCCTCAAACCTTTCAGACCAGGTATCAAAGCGCTCCTAAATTGAAGAGAAAACTCACATTAGAAGAGCTGAATGTGTTATAAGAAATGATTTGGGCATTATTTTAGGCCAGCTTATAAAACAAACACAGGTGTGGACGAAGTCACCTGATCTGAGGTCCCTACTGGACAAACAGAAAATGGAACAACCATCTATATAAGGAGATAATATCAGTAGTATCAACATATTTCTGCTTGTGTCGATACTGTGGTGAGTGCAGCTCACCCTCTGCTTTCCTCTCGGTAGTTATCGAGGCCTTCATCGTACGACCTGGAACGCTCGGTTTTCGTACCAGAATCTGACTCAATATTAAGACGGAGAGAATCTATTAAAAAAGGGTCACACAACAAAATGAAACTGTCCTTAAAGAGTTGTGTCGTATTCAGTGGGTGCGTCAGACATGACGAAACATACCTTGGTCGTGCGACAGCTGGCGACGAATGAGCGGCGATGAAGAGGTGGGGCTGGGTGGGATGGTGGTGATGACAGGAGCGCCAGATATCACCACAGAGACGGGTATGTGCGTGCTGTCCTGGTCGATGCTGGGACTGGACGGTTCGTCTGAGGGCAGAAAGGTAGAAAGTGAGTTCCAACAAGGGGTCATTGTCAGACTGAGCTCAGCAGCTGTAACCAGAGGCATTCAGACCGCAGCAACTACCAGGGACTGGAGCTGGCTTTGCATGACTTTCTGTAGCATCAGCTGCTTTTTATGGGACCTGTGGAAGCTGAACACATCTGCAAACATTAGCCCTCATCTTGAAAATCTTGTCTCCTGTAAGGTACGTCGTCCTTACTACAGAGATGTTTCTGTTGAAGTGTGCAGCTTTAACCTCTGTTAGGCTATCAACAGCATATTTAGGCTGGAAATTCATCTGTCTGAAATAAAAATGAACTCAAAAGGATGAACGGGGTCAACGGTGAACAGAGGAGCTTGAAAGTTAGAAAAACGTTATAAGATTTTTTTCAACGAAACTCCTAAAAGCAGGTGAAGAAGACACACATGACACAAAAACTGAATTTGGTTATTTATTTATTGGGTAAGAGGATCGAATACGAGGGCTGACTGGCTGACTGGCTGGATGGATGGATAAAAATAATAAATGAATGAATAAATAAAAGCCCTGTTAATGGACAAAGGAATAAAACTGAGCAGAAATGAGTCTAGCCAAAGCGAGCCATGAACTGATGCTATCCTCCCAAACTGCTTGAGTAGTTTACAAAAAAAAGGCCCCACTAAGTCAGTAACACGGTGAAATGATGAATAACTTTTTTGTGGTTGGTGAACACCAAATTAGTAAGTGTCTAATTAGTTTAATCATCTGAACAGGTATCACTCTGCTGCAGTGTTTCCTCAACCATTATAGTAGCGTGGGCTGCACCTGCAACAGCTTATATATATATATGTGTGTGTGTGTGTGTGTGTGTGTATTGCCATATCACCCATAGAATACAGGGTAATTATTTTACAGTGAAATTAGGTGTTTTCAATCTAACTGGATGCTAATCTGATGTGAGGGAGATCTCTGATTTCAAGGATCTATCAAAGTCAATGAAATATGCAACATAAATTAAATCAATGCTGCCACTGCCGTTAGTCCACCATCAGGAGAAGGCTGAACCGTTGCTCTCCAAGCAGTTGCCTGTCCAGTTGCAAATGATCTGGACAAATCAGGAAAAGTGAAACTTTTTGGCTCAAATGGGAAGTGTCGTGTTTGCCTTATCTCATCTGTGACACGCAGCAGTGTCATCGCTTGTTTCACTGCATCTCGGCCTAAACAACTTTCATTCCTGATGGGAAACAAATGTTGAATCATAGCAACGATTTTCACGGAAAATGTGTAGAAATGTCAGTGAACTGAATCTAAAGCGAAAGTGGGTCATACAGCAAGGCAACGTCCACAAATACACAAGTAGTTCCACTAAAGGACTAAAGGACGGCTGGGGAACGTTAATGTGTTTTGTGAAGGTAAGACAAAGTCTTGACATCGATCCTAAAGACACCAAAGACATGGAGAGGAACGGCTCACTCAAAGATGTGAAATACACAATAAATTTCTTCAAAAAAACTAAAGGACCAAAATATTATTTTGTTCACTTTGTCTTCTTTTTCAAAACTTTAGATTGTTGAACAATCTCAACAGACAAGCCGGTTGTTGGCTGCTCAGGGACACATTCTCCGAATTAAAACATAAAAAACAAGCCTTAATTCCCCTCTGCAGTCTCACCTTGAATAATCTTATCAAGAGACAGCAATAAAAAGCAGAGATGAGGGCATATACGGTGAAGGCTAAGTCATACAGACAGAGGCGCAGTCAGCACGCAGCGCTTCCGGCCTGATAAGAAGCTGCAGATTACACCTTCCCTTTTACATAAACATATCAAGTGCAGCTAGTTAGCATTACATCATCACAGACGAGACTGTCATCATGTCTGATACGCTTTATCAAGCCCTAAAAGCAAATTAGAAAAATGCACACAGAACCAATGTGCCCAGAAATGAATCATATCAGTAAATGTGTTGGTGAGGACTAGACCAGACAAAACAGGATATTATGTCCTTCTAAAGTGTTTTTATATTTAAAAAAAACTTTATAGTTGTCACCCTGATGCAGCTGGAGAGAAAACATCTCCAAATCCTAACTCCAGATAAAAGAACAAAAGCAAACCATGTAAATATTTCTGCTTTAAATGGCACAACTTGATTTGAAACATCTGATTGGCTGAACGGTTGCATCCACTAAATAACTGCTGTGAGATGTCTTAGCCTTCCAACGGGCATCTCCTGCGACTACCAGCCATCCAGATGCCTATTTCACTTAATTACTTGTTTATACACCTCTGGTTATGTTTCTGGGAAGATGGTGGCACAAATGATTTGGAACTATAAATCTTTAAAGGGAAGTTTTGGGAAAATATGTTGGAGGGCTTTTCTTCCTCTAATGTATGCATTGTAAATATAAAGTCTGAGCCGGGAAACGGTTAGCTTAGCTTACCATAAAAGCTGGGAACAGGGGCAGATGACTAGCCTGAATCTGTCTAAAGATAAAACGATTCTGATTGTGTGGATTTTCCTGCTGGTGCTTTATGGTTTCTTGGCCTCGTGTTCATGAGGGTGTTGGCAAAGACTCACAGCAAGCAGCCAAGAACCAGTCCAGCACACAGCCTCCTACAACTTACTGTTTATATGCTTCACTTTCTGTGTACTATATGCCACTTTATACTGTGCTACTACTTACAGTAGCAAGCTTTAGAGGTGCTTGCTAGATGACTTTCTTATCTTTAGAGGGAATGACTTCATTTTTAACCAAACAGCCAAAAGCAGTCTGCTGAAAGATGCAGTAAAAAAACCAACCATCTGTTACCAGGCTGGACATCATTTTAATGGTTTTCATATACATTTCAGAAGATAAGAAGTAATAAGGGCTGAGATTACAATCTAAGTTCTATCGAAATGCAGTGAGATGATAAGAAAACATGACTACCGATCTGCAGCTTCTGGGTGATGATAAATACATGATAACTCATCATTATAGACACAACTGAGGATGCGCACACACACACACGTTTGTGCTTGTCGGTTCCTGGAAGTTGCAAAGATGAGAATGAAACAACACCGCTCCTTGTAAAGTTTTAACAAAGGATCGTGGTGTATAAGAGGGGGCGTGGCATTCTGCTTGTGCTGCAGCAGCCGTCGAGCTCCGTCCCCGGGACCAAACGTTTAGCAGGAAGCTAACGTAAAGCAGTAGTTCCACTTATTGTTTGAATGGGACTGGAGCAGACTGCTGCAGGAATGCTCTTATTTCTCTGTTATGTCACAGTTCATTAGGACGCTGTTCTTCGGTTACTCTCTCTGCCCACCACAGAGGGAAATATGAGATGTTTAAAGGAGTGTGTGCACCTGGAAATGTATGTTTCTGTGTTACCAAGAGGTGGTTTGAATACGTCATGCTTCCCTGCAGCACAATTACGTAATCACACACCAGAGACGATGTTACTCAAGTTCAAAATGCAACAAGGAAACAACATATTTCAGTATTTAAATTCCTCTCGTGTTTTTCCGGCTATACAACTTGGTAAATGGTGCTTTCCTCATCACATGGTTTTAGTGGATTCATCTGCTACACATTTAATTACAAGTGTTTTAAACAAGGTTTCAAAGCAATTTCTCTTTCAGTACTTGATTACATGATACACTGTAAAGCTACGGTACCACATGCACACACTAGTTTTCCTTGTAGCATAATAAGTAAGGCAACATTCAGCAATGAATGGCTTGATTTTTACTGCATTTCTGTGATTACATGCACACGACTGCAGAGGTTTGGGCTGTTTTCTGTAGCTGGTTTGTCACAATTATTACACAATCATATAATTCTAGTTATTTGAGCTGACAGTCGTCAAACTGCTTTATAATTTCTGTTCACCTGAATGTAAAGAAAACAGATTAAACTAAGAGAAGAAATAAGGAAAGCAGCCGTTTACCTTCCCTCACTTAAAAGCTAATACTCAACAGCTGTTTTTCCATCAGTATCTAAATATCATGGATTTAGTTGCAAAGCCAAACAACATGGCACTGCACTGGGTATAATTAGCTCTTTTTGTTATCTAAATGGATAAACAAACACGCTCTCAGATGTATTGATGGTAATATGCAAATTTCCAGGTATTGATGTCCATCAAATAGAGCAATGTGTCCCTAAATAGCTATTATTGGACAAAATATCGTCTTAAGCCACCTGAAATGGGAGCTTAGAGATTAAAAAACAGTTTTATTACAAAACATGACTATTTTCCCCAATTTTAAAAAAAGAGAAAATTACCTTGGGCATGCCACTTCTGCATTTGTAATAACAGGTAAACAGTCTGATGTTAGAAGCATCCAAGAGTTTAGCAAAAGCAAAAAGTGACAAGACCTTTTTTTCTAAGCTTTATTATATAAGAGGCTAATTGCCTCAGACTTTAGGAAGAAAAGCCCTGGTACAGGGAGAACAAGGGAGGCATGATATTTGATATTGCACATTTAATATCAATTGATATTTTTGATCTTTCATTTTAAACTCAAAAATACAAGAATTAAGGTTAAAGTTCAAGTTCATCAAGACTAAAAATAATCAGAAGTAACACAAACACAGAACATGACTTTTAGGTGATATTTCATGACACCTGGATGGACTTAACCTGGTCGTCTAGGGTCTTCCTCCAGCCTGCAGGTCAATCATAAAAATTTATGTGCAGTCCACACACACACAGTTTAGTTGTGTCTTTGTATTTGTAATACTAGAGCATGTCAAACACATCTTAAAATGTCACTAATACTCCTTACCAGTCTAAAAAAATGTCTTAAGCCTGTATGTTTTGTTGGTGTGAATCAGTAGATACAGTCAGTATTTCTCCATCGAGAACATGAAAATATAACTTCAAGTCAGAAATGATCATTTTCAAAGCTAAACGCTTCAAAATGAGTTTTTATCTTGTATGAGAACATTAATTTATTACCATATAAGAAAAATAAACTATGAGAACTTCGTACTGTCTCACAGGAGTCAACTGTTGCTACAAAAACATGCACAAGTTGCAGAGACGAGGTCAGGCTTACCTATGAAGGGGATTGAATCCAGGGAGTCATCCAGGTTGGTAGAGCCAGAGTTTTGCCGCGTGTCTCCCAGTCGTCTCAGATGCATCCCCCTGCAGCTCTCATTAGACATCCATAGCAAAGCTCCATCAGCAGAGCCTGCCTTCATCAGCGGCGCTGACTTATGAGACACCCCTTTCTGGGTGTCATTAACAGCTAATACGTAGGACGGAGGGCGAACGTGGGCGGACCCAGAGTTTTTGTCCCTTAAGACCACAACTGTTGCATCAGGTCCTTCTACGCCATCAAAACCACCTTTAGTCCTCACAAGTGCGCTAGTAGAACTGGAGGTTTCCTTGATGCCTCCATTGCTGGATGAAAAGCTGGAGGAAGCAGTGACAGCGCTGTTTTGTAGTTGTCTCTGCAGAGGCAGTTTGGAAGAGGCACCAGAGCAAGATGAGGATCTGGCAGCCAACCCGGACTCTGTCTTGCTCTCCATTTTGAGGCTGTCAGCTCTGCCCCTGATCTGCAGGTGAAGGGGAGATGAGTAGCTCAGATGGTTCCCCATGACATTAGCACTTTGGTTTTTAACAGAGTCCATGGTTTTAGTGGAGGGCAAAGCAGGAGCGGAGTCTGAGATGGGGTTTCTGACAGGCAGACGTGAAGGTCTCATTATGACGCCATCTGTCCTGGCTGGGAGTGCAGAGTCTGTCGTACCTTTAGTGAAATCAGAAGCAGCTACAGTCGAGTTCGATAATCCACCTCGTCGCCCTTCCGCCTCCTGTCCAGTGAGACTCCTGTTCAGATGAGGTAAAGCTCTGTGGCTTGCTTCCTGCCTGTTCGCCTGTGCTTCCTCTCCCTGGCACAGCAGCAGCCTGTCCTCCACTGCTGCCCTGTCTCCTGACACAAGCCCACCTTGCTCTGCAGGCTGCTGGCCCAGGTAGTCACAAGACCGTGCTCGAGGTTTTGCCACTCTGACAGATGTGGAGAAAGGCAGAGCATCCTGAGAAGCGCTGCGAGACCAATTCCTCATAGGTGCCGACCTCTCTGATCCACCACCTAGCCTCTCCTGGGAGACGCTGCGTAACGGTGTCACTACCTGACTACCTGTATCCACTCCACGGTCATTCGATGCGCTCCTCCGTCTGACCTGGGAGCCAAGCGCCCCTCTTTGACTGTTACGCGAAGGTGGAGCACGTTGCTGGGTGTAGGCAGAGTTAGAACTGGCAGCTGCTCGAAAGCTATCCAGGCGTTCCTGGATGGTGCGGCAGCCATATGTGTGCAGCCTCTTGGCATCAATATAGTCCTTATAGGTGGTGTAGTTTCTCCAGTCAATGTTCTGGTGAGGGGAGGTGGTGGGGGCAGTGGGGGAGGGTGAGTAGTGGTTGGAGCTGGGTGACATCGCGGTAGAGAATGTATCCGGTGAGGCAGCAAGCGGGGCCCGTACAGTTGGAGACAAGTTGTCGTCATAGACAGCACCAGGTCTGGATGCTGAGGAAGAGGAGTAAACTGTGGCTTCTGCTGGACGGTAAGACAGGCACTGCAACTGCGCACCCCCAGGGACGGAGGGAATGATGGGTCTGGGTCTAGCTGAGCCAGAATCTGCTGCAGAACCATACCGGTTTTCTTCTGTCCTATGGCTGGGTCCGGCCCGAGCCACCCGAGACCCCCTGTCCACTGGATCAGGGGGCATGACTGCTGTCCTCGTGCTCTCAGTACAGACACACACCACTGTCTGAGACTTTGATGCCTGCTGGGGAGGAGGGGATGGAGGAACAGGGATTTCCACCCGGTAAGCCTTGTCGGCGGTATCCCCTCGCCTTGCTGGTCCTGGCCCTCTGGGGGTATCATTGACTGCAGCAGCCTCTGATGGCTGGGCCATGCCCGCAGCTTTAAGTTCTATCCGAGGGTAGCATATGGGAGGAGGCTCGGGGATGTTCTGGGCATTTCCGCTGTATGCCTCATTTCCTTTGAGATATGCATCCTGGGAGTATGCCTGCCAGAGATTATAGAAAATGATGTCACTTAAGTCACTAAGACAAGAGAAAACTAGATCATATTAAACCCAGAGAGATCACACCTCAACAAAGACAGGAAAAATTGACCTTTACTAAGACTTGTGACAGGAGCAATGAGTGCTTTAGAGCACTCCTGTTAGATTCCTGACACAAAACAAAAAATAAAAAAAAATCCAACATGACCAAGGTTACAGATCTTTTTATGATTTTGCACAACAGTTACCTAATTTCTTCTATCTCCTACTCCTAAAGCTCAGGTCTGACAAGGTTACTCCACATCCGCTTGTTCCCTAACAGCAACAATATTTTCCTAAAAATACCTCATCTGCACTTCCATAATGTGCCATGCTTTAAAACTAGAGAGACTGGTAAATCCATGACTGTCATTAATTGATGGGGTCCCTGAGTGAGCTGATGAGATTATCAGCAGGATAATCGCTGCTGCTGCATTCTCTCAGTAAACCGTGAGTGACAGCTGGATTCAGCCTGTCGATAACAATAAACAGCATGCCAAAAGTAGACACATTGCTTAATTCTCCAAACCAAGCACAGCTCTGCTAACAGTTCTTTCCCTAAGAGACAACAAACAAACGATAGAAATGTTAAGTACCCTGAAAGGCAACAGATGCAAATAAGTGAGAGAATACCAGAAAGGCAAAAGGGTAAGAACAGAAAGCTGGAAAGCTCAGAGTAAAGGCATGGAGAGAGTGAGGATTAAGCTGGCAGTAGTTTACCCACCTTTGGTCCTGGAGAGTGTGCCCTGTGGCATGAGGAGAGGGTAAACGAGGGTCTCGTCTGTTTGTTTTTGGCAGCTAAAACTACTTCTGTCAGCATGGCTCCACAACTGCACTGTCACTGCAGCAACAACTGAACTCTCCTTAATTAAAACGAGTAAAAAAAAAACATCTAAACTATGCGGCTCACTCTTATGCAAAGTATTAAAGCTTCAGGCTGCATATTGAGCATGCTTTTCTTCCTCATCCTCTCAGCACACACACAGAAAATGAAAGGGAGAGAGGCGTTACACTGGACTTTAATCGAAAGCACTCCACCTGTGTCTCAGGTTACAACTGAACTGACACAGCAGTGCCGGCTGCCAACCTCTGGATCTCCCACTTAAATAGAAACCAACTTCCTGATTATGAAAAGTACACAGAAATGTTTAAAAGTCTGCTGACCGAGACTTTCAATACATTTGGTTTTGCAAATCTTACCCAAACAGAAAAGAAAACATGACATCATGTATAATCATCCCAAATGTAAATACAGCGAAAGGGGGAATTCATCTGGGATTTGCCAGCTCCTACATGTGCAAACAAAAGGTCTGAATGTGGTGAATCTCCCCAAGTTTCCCATCTTACCAGAGCAGTGATATCCCTGGAAAACTGCAGTCCACAGGTTAGATAAGGGCAAGCAGAGAGAAAAGGAAGAAAGAGAAGTAAAAAAAAAGAAAGAAAAAGGTGAGCATACAGAGGTAAGAGACACCATATAAGAAATGGAGAAAAGCAGCAACTTCTTTGACTTCAGAAAAGGCTAAAAATAGATCTCACTGTGGGAAGGCTGAACAGAGGCATCACAGAAGAGATGAATGAGAGAAGAATAAAAGAGCTGTTTTCGGAGTCTTTCTCAGACCTGAGTGCATCCTGAAGAGCCGTTCTACACATTACTCCATCAACATCACCGCTGCTGTCAGATCCATCCGTCCAGTTGGTTCCTTCTCCCTCCAAATTACTCTTCCCGTGTCTCACCCACTCTCACCTGCTCACTGTGGGACCTCCCCACGCCCTCTCCTTCAGCCCTTCACTCATCCTTCTCACTCTTCCTTCGTCTCTGCCAACCTCCAGCTCATCAGTTACACGCTGCTTATCATATGTTTTCTTCTGGCTGAGCATAACCGCACGCTTGCGTGATCTCTGGCTTCCTCCCTGTAAACAGTGTACTGAAAGGAGTCAGCTGACTGCAGCTGTGCTCCCTCTGGTAGTGAGGGCGTTTAGTCACCCAAATCAGGCAAACACATTTAAAATCAGACACAAACAAACTGGCTCATGCGTGTGTCCGTGCATCTGTCAGTATAACTCAAAGAGGAAGCAATAAGCTACATATATAGAGACATCGACTTGTTAAATAAAAAAAAATATATGCAACAGATGGACACACCAGTAAAAATGATATAAGGTCAAAGGACATTTTGTAATCTTAAGAATTTGATTCTTAAGAACTCCTGATTTCAACAATCAGCCATCACTTCACGTCACATAACTCTTGGCCTCATTTGAATCTCTCCACCATGTGAGCGATCAGACTCATTCCATTATGCCGAACCCAAGCGTCTGTGGCTTTTGTTGCGCTGTGGCTATGTGAGGAATTTAGCAACACAGATGGATCTGACTCTGTTCTCTGCTTCAAGACGAATTTCCCTATCAGAGGTGAGAAACATGTGGTGACTGGTTTGCCTCGGCTTGGCGCTGTGTTATCGTCTGTGGGGCTCTGGAGCCTGACCGACGGTGCAGGCTGGTGGTTTACGTCACTGGTCTGACCGCCAGCAGATCAGTGAGCTGTGGCATAGAGTACAGATTAGTTCCTGTAGTTAGAACTGGTGCACTAACACAAGACAATCAATACTAGTCTTGAGGATGGAGTCACCAATCAGCCCGGTGACTGCTTTAGTGTTCCCAATCTCATCCAGGATCCTACCTGGGAATTCTAACTCACATTATATTTATAATCTACATCAACTCACATTTATTAAGAGCTTATTGATAAATACAAAGAAAGCTTGTGGACAATTTGTCTCTGAGAAATGTGAGACTCACTTCACAGCTCATTAGTGTCAACCTGTTCTTGTGTGTATTATGTGGTTTTTATGTGGTATTTCTGGTTTATTTCAGCCTGCAACGTTTGCGTTCTCTCTTCTGTTCCAGAGAATCACAGAAACAAAGAGCCAAGACAAAAACTTTCAAACAAAACATCAAAGATGTTTTTCTCAATCCTTCCTCAAGTTGTGTACATGAATGCACGATCTTAGTCTGTACTAAAGAAAGTGTGAAAGGCTTTTTTCTCGAATAGACTTCAGTAAAATCCATCTTCTGGCTGTAAGAAAGAAACCGAGAAAGACCGACAAACAGACACTTAAAAGGAAAAAAAAAAAGATGGCAGCACATATCTAGAATAGATGATCAAACTCAAACTGTGGCGTTTGAGCTTTTTTTTCTTGGTACAACCACAGTAACCGCCACCTTCTCGTCCCACTCCGTATGTTTACATAAACAGTTAAGCCGAGCTACCGTTGTAGTCTTCAAATTCAACTACTGTCCAAATCCCAGCTTACATACAGATCAGAAGGAAAGCAGATGTCCAACTCTGGTGGGCTTTTTCTTTTTTTAAATGGGCTTGACTTTTACAACATCTATAGCACTTAGTCCACTTCAGGGTCGTGGGGAAGCTGGAGCCTCTCCCAGCGATTAGCCGGCGTGAGGCAGGGTAAACGAAAACAAGCCAAAACAACGGACCAATACTTTATATTTATACTTTATACAGGCAGAGAATAACACCAGGTCAATCAGTGAACTGGGCAAGTTTAAAGTTCTCCAAGTGCCACGCAGCCTTCCTGTATTTCCTCTTGTTGATATTCTCTTTTTTATCACTTTCCGGTTTAGAGTACTGAATTCTTCTGTTAGTTCTGGGTCAAAACCTCTGAGGCAGGTGTGGAAAAAACAAAGAGGAGAGATTTTAGTTGAACCCTAACATTAATGTTTTTTTAAGTCACGTTTTACTCAGACTAACCAGATCATTCTAGAAACAGTGTAAACACGCAGGCAGCACTGAATCAATAAAATATAGATCATTTAATCTCTGGTATTAACTAATAAAAACCGGAGCAGATTTGCTCTGATACTGAACCCAAACATTATCTCTGCAAATGTTAATAAATCACTCAGTTTTGGGATTACTTGTAATGTTAACAGATGGATGAATGCTCACCAGCTGCAGGATGTCCTCATCCTTTGGCATCACGCAGAGCTCCAACGAGGCATCACTGACGGGTGTAAAATGAGACGGAGAGAAACCTGAGATTTTAGACTTCATGAAACCAAAAAGGTTTTATTTTACCTGTCTTGTGTTCTAGGTCACTTAAACAAAATCATTTTAGGCTTTATTAAAAGGTATATTAGAGTTTCTCATTACAGCATCCAGCTATCGTCCTTTGCTCCCATCATTAGCTTTCTTTATTTAGGGGAACTGGATCAGTCTGATGAAGGGGGATAATTTCGTGTTTATAAAGGCTCTGTCTCCTTTACTGTTTCTGAACTACAAGCCTGTAGGATGGAGACTGGAGCTCCTGAGTCCGCCAGCCTTTCACTGGCAGAATATTTGCTTGAACTGAACCATGAAATGAAATGTGGTATAATGGCACTCATACCTGTTCTGAATCAAAGCTATGACTTGTGAGTAAGTCTTCCCAATGATGCTCTCTCCGTTCACCTTCACAATCCGATCCCCTGAAAAGAAGCGGCAGAACATCACAAAACTAGCCAGAAGAGATGAATGTCTACATGTGTTTGACTGCATGTAAGGATCAATCTCAACTCAACACTTTTTAAAGAAGCTCATCCTACAGGAAGAGAGTGGAGGTGAGTTTAGGAAAGAAATGAGATAACTGTGGGAAAACACTGCAGTCCCTGTCCACAGGAGAGGCAAAGAGGGTGATCAGATAAAAGGAGACAGCTTTGAGGGCTTGTCCAGACCAATTACTGTAACATTTCCTGTAAAAACAAAGTAGGAACCGAGCAATAATCCTGCCAGCTCAGAGCTCTCCACTTCAGGGAAACTATAAGGTGCTGATTCATTGCATCACCTTTAGGGAGTTTTTTAAAGTATTTTTCATCATTGATGCTTAAAATGAAAAATGACTTAAGTATTTGTAAGAGAAGAAAGCAAGTAGGAGATGTAGAAAGAAATAACAGTGGATATTAAACTGATTAGCCTCCCTCAAATGAGCCATCTGTTATTTAGTAACTCATCCATTTTGCTTGGCAGGTTAAGAGTAGGTGGAGTTACCTACAGTACAGACATGTAGTAATGATGGCATCAAATAGTACTTTAAGGTCAGATGTGAGACACAGTTAATCATCAGATCTGCCAGTTATGACAAGGAGTGCCACAGGCCCCCCACAGAGACCGTGTGGATGTGTTTGTGTACCCGTGCAGAGTCCAGCTCCGTGGGCAGGGCCTCCCTCCTTCACTTGTTTGACGAAAATGGTGTCCATTGGCTCCAGACGGTTCCTCTGTCTCCCTGGAAATGACAGAGAGCACAAGCACCCAGGCGACTGGTCACACGGTGAGGAAGAGTAGCAGCAGAGTCACAAGTATGCCAGCTTTTCTCCACTTAAGTTGTACATTTTTCCTGACTTTTTATAGAAATAAAGGAGCAATGCAACAGTCTTCTGATTCTTCATGGCAAAAATCTGAACATTTGTAGCAACAATTAAAAAGGTAATTTAGCTTAAATAATTATTTAAATGACAAAAATCATACGTTACACATACAGAACTACACGTTTTCTGACATTTAAAAACATACGTATGACAAGCTATTCAAGGAATAGTTATCAGGTTGTTCCAGAAGAAAAAACTTGTATAAAACCACAGTGAGGACAGGAATTTCCCTCCTTTGATTGTGGTTATGATGGAATAACTTGGAGCTAAAATCTTAAGCCTCCAGCTCAGCTGTCAATATTAAGAAACAGGTCAGGTTTTGTTTCAGAGATTATGCCTCTGAAAAAATTAGGAGGGCTTGTTTGCTTTTCTAATTCCTCAAAAATTCTCAAAAGAGAACAAAACAACACGAGTGTCACATGTAAGTGTGAATTTGATAGCAGGGCCTGGGTAGAGCGGCCAGAAGGAGGGGCACATTAACAGAAGTAAGCCATGTAACAATGACTATATTTGCATTGGTAACTCCACTAGAGCTCTCTCTCAATTCCTCCCCTTATCCCCGTGTTTTGGCCCGACTCCTCTGGTTTTTATACTTGCATAATAGACCCTTATCTACTGAGGATGAAAAAGTAATAATAACTTACCTATCCTAATGGCCCCCAAAACCCAGGGTGAATGGAAAAAAAAGAAAAAAGAAAGAAAAGCCAACCTTTATCCTGCCAAGAAAAGGGACCGTTTACAAATGCAAACAGAAGAGCAGGACAAACGGGGAGAACTGGGATTCAGGCTGGGACTGAATATTGTTGGACAGCGAATGTTGGAAAGCAGGTATGAAGCAGTAAGCACTATCAGAAAGCACACTCACTTGCAGGGAAAACATGAGCTCATTCAAAGATTAAGCTGGGAAAGTTCGCAAAGAAGTGTGGTGAATCAGATTTACGGTAAGCGCACTCAAACTAAAGATAAAGCAGGTCCCCTTGTGTCTGCTAAAAAAAGAAAGTGTTGCTGTGTGTGTTATTAAAACAATGATGTTTCTCACTTACAGCTGGCCTCAGCTGCCTGTTAGAGCCCACAGGCTTTAAGGAAGAGCAGCATCTGAGCATCCCACTGAGTGTGCTTGCTCTTTTCAATGTGCACTGCTTCCAGACCACAAAGCACACACACTCAAATAGTAACTAGAGGTTAGTTAAGTATCCACTGTGCTGCAGACTGGTGAACAGCTGGAATGGGACAGATGTGGGTTCAGCTTGTTGCTCAAGAGCAACTTCAAACACAAGTAAAGGCTTTTTTAGGATTTTGGTTGGTCCCGGATCCAAACCTGGTACATTATGTGTTTTAATAAAATAATTACAAAACAAAGATGTAAATGTTTCCAGCAGCAGCTGTTGTGTCAGCTTAAATGTCCTCTTTCCCTGCAAATCAGCCTCTCTTGTGCACTTATGTTGCACCCATGCACTAAACTACCGCCCTCCTGTGGCGAATGTGTTACTGCAGGGATTTAACATCCATGACACGCAATGTTTTCATTTGCAGATTATCTCCATGATTATATCTAATAAAATGACAAAAAGAAAAACAGTAACAAAGGGAGGGGATGGCATTACTGTCCAGTTAGGAATTTGAGTAAATATATCTCATATAAGAGGTTTTGCTCTGTAGTAAATATTAAATTTCCTGTAGTTTGACTGAGGGGAGTTACAGGCTTTTTCCAGTAGAAGGCAGTAGAGACTATAAAATGACACATGACCCAAGCGTGGAGCATAATTAAGGCCAGTCCTGTATTTCTAGTCTTATTTGTGCTAGTAATGATGTTACCTGATTTTTTCTTTTGGCCAACCAGCTGACAAACACCGGACATGCTGCAGCGTGGCTCTGTTTCATCAGCTCACAGAGGAGCATGAGAACCTGCACTGATGCAAGTCTGACCCATGCTGTACGTGCAGATGTCAACAAACACACTCCCCCCCTATCTCAGTGTGTGTACTATGCAGATTCCTAATCTCACTGAGCTTCAACTCTGCAGCACAAATTGGACTCTGGAAGTTTCCATACCCTGCAGCTGGATGAACAGGATTAAATGTAGAAATCTAAAGCTTTTGACATTTTTAATGCTCCAAACTGTCTTTCCAAAGCATAAATTCCCGTGTGGAATAATTAAATGCACAAGCCTGGCACAGCATGACTTCAGCTGCTCCAAAACACCGAATTACATTTAAATATTTGAAGCTACTTTTGAGTTGTAATTAAACTTGACTCTCCATCCTTAAACAGTAAACAAGTCAGTGTCGGAAGCAAGACCTGGTCAAATGGCATGACGTAGATCTGATTTTATTTCTGCCTGACTTTCAAATGAGTCTTTTCCACCTAAAGTTACAGATGCTAGTTTAAAATCTGATGCTGCAACTATAGAAGCACAATTTCTATTAAGAGTTAAACAGATAATATTTATGATTTTCTGTTGTTTGTGAAGCGTAGGGATGTGTCTGGTTAGTCATTTCTTAGTTGATTAAATAAAAAGAAAAAGAAGTCGATGAGTCTTAATGTAAGACGTCATTCCTGGAACTGAAATTGTCCACAATTCATTCAGTAAAACGAAGGAATCAGTTTGTGTAGTTTAGCAATGTTTTACAACCCAACCACATGTTTATCGACATACTAGAGTAGCGATAAGTCAGGTTAAAGTGCACACAAAGGATTAATAAAATGTAAAGGTGCAGTGTGTAAATAAACAAATAATTAAACCCTTTAATATCAAATTTCCAAAATGCTGTCAGACCCATTTTTATCTTCCTTGAGAATTAAGATAGAAATTGCTGTGAAACCACTATAAATTCTCCAGAACTGGCTTCCTTCATCTTTGACACATCAAGTCACAGAATATGAGGAAGATACCAATACGTGTCGATACCAATTCAGTCCGTTTTATCTGTGCTGCTGTCATCGTGAGATTTTTTCTGTGTGACCTCTTAGAAAAACAAAAACATGTCAGACAAACACAAAATGTTTTCTTGATGCATTTTTTTCCAGTTAAACGTACAAGTGAGAGGTTTGGGCCTGCAGCCACGCCTGAGAGTCAGAGCTGCTCTTGGCCCCTACAGGCTCTGGTTTGGCTGCTGTCCCTGGCTGCACAGCTGGGCCTGGTTGTGTGGACCCACTCCCCACTCCCCTGCTGCTTTGGGTTAGATAATGTTATTCTACATAGGGCTGGGCTTGCTGCCCACTCGTTTCATTAACCTGCTGTAATATCGTTTTGTCCAGCTCGCTGCTCTTTACCATTTGTGTCACTCTCACGTTTACAAGCGACCACAACCACATCCAGATGTATGAACACACAAAACAACGTGTTGAGCGCTGAGGCCCTAAGGAGAAAGGCTGTGTTTTTGTTTAGATGACTATCTGATGCAAGTCTGTTCCAGGAGAGAAATCTGAAGATGGGAGGCACACAATCCTGGCACAAGGACGTCCCCCGACTGTGTGGGAAGGTCAAAGCACAAGTACACTTTACATAAATCCATAAACTCTAACTTCCTTCAAAAGCGCAGCATGCCTCATTGTCAGATGTGTGCTGAAAGAAACAGGCCTGCTTAAAGACAAGACGAAGCCATCCTGAAAATAAATGCTGGAATTCTCTCTTTGCACCCACCATTATCATAAAGACACGCTGTGTGCGGTTCACATAAACCAGTCCAAACAAAACCTCACTCTGGGAGCCTCAACTGTGCAAAAACACCTGCGTAGCCGAGTCCTGACCCTTAAAATACTTGACAAACCTGTCTGCTTACAAAGCAACTGGCTGACATGATGTGTAGGTGCCAACCTCAGATAGACGGGTCTCACTGCACTTTGTCAACAGCTTGTTGTAAGATAACGTAGCACACACACTGGAGCAGTGTCGATGCACCTGGAAGCTGCTGTCTGCACCGTAGGAGAGATTTAGCTGTTGTACAAATAGAAAAAGTGCCTTAATGTTTTTGCACCTGTAGTACTAATATCTAATCTGATACATATATCAGGAAATAGATGAGATAAGAAGTAGTGTATGAGCAACTGGTATTAGATTTAAACTTTCACCTCAGGAAGCTTCCTCAAAGTTGCATTCACACACACACTGATGGCTGCAGAGCTACCATTAAAGGTGGTGACCTGTGATTAGAAGCAACATTTCTACGTGTGAGAGTCTGGGAATTAATCTCAGAAATAATCCATTGTACCCCAGAGATAGCATGAGTACAAAGAAGCATTATGAAATCATTTTTACATAACCAGAAGCCTGGTGGTGTGGAAGCTACGCTGTACTCAGGACCCGTCCACTAAGTACCACCACCTCCCATGGGCCAGTCTCCTACTGCAATATCAAGAGATGGTACTTGTCACAGACTTATCACGACTTTCTGCAATAATCTGGCTTTTTTTTTATTTTGTTACCGTTTTGGATTGGACCACAGACGTAAGCCCCACCCACTAGAACTGATAGTGATCAGTAAACCAGCAAACCTGTGTTTTTGTAAAGAAAGCGGGATCAGTGCCCACTCTGGTGTTCCCAGTGCAGCAATGTCACTAAAAATGATCACGTACACCCAGATGCAACGTTCCCAGCTGGAACTGATGTGAATAAGTATTGCTGACAGAGGGAGGTTGGTTACAGCGTCACCACCGTCGGCTCTGCAGAGGCCCCTCCTCCAGACCTGACGTGCACCCCTGCTTGCAGCGCAGTTACACTGAAGAAGTCTTGTGATTGGTCGGTTTGTGATTACATGGTTGGGATTTCTGGAGTGCTGTGCTGTAAACGCGGAAGAGAAACGGCAACATGACGCCGTCACTACGGTCGAGTACGAGAGCACATTTCACTAGCGTCAGCGACTCCAGCCCTACCATTCGCAGATACCACTCGGCTATAAATCCAGCTTAACTGTCACCATGACAACAAAGCAAACTCTTTTGGTTGAGAAATGGAAAAGGGTAAAAGTGGACCTGAGGTAAAATGCTTTTCAAATTATCCCTAATTTACCTCCAAAGGCTATTTACACCACCTCCACATTCAGTGTGGGCGAATATCAAACTGCAAAGGTAACTGAATATCCACAAGCAACTCCCACCGAGACCAACTTCACGTCCAAGACTACGGTATTCCCAACCTGGAAGACATGCCGATGTAAAAACACATGCCTGACAATTCTGTTCATTCTGCCCATGTGTTAAATCATCAAAACACAGCAACACACACACACATAAACACACATGCACGCCTGGTGTTTTTCCCACCAGGACAGGAAGATGTGGAGTTCTTTCCATCACTTTTCTTTCCGAAGAATTACAAATACCAGAATCCATCCAGGGAAATAAAAATATGAACTGACATTACTCAAACACTAAGCAAACAATACAAGAAAGACAAAAAAAGTTGACTCTGGGTTTGTTTTCTTTTTGTTAAATGAGCCAAACCATGCACCGAGGAGTTCAAGTTCAAGAGGGGAGCGAGCGACAAACATGGAGTTAAATAGATACCTTAGATAAATTAAACCTCTGTCCCGAACAGATGGTTCAACTACAGAGTAGTAGAGCAGTTCTTCATTTAAAATGCATCAACATAACTTCATCAGCAGTTCTTTTCTAAACTAACATGAAAGAGCAGGAGAGCAAAGACTAGTTCAGTATCTATTATTACCATGTAATATTAGTGAATGTTAATTAACTGCAGTTAGTTCTCAAAAAAATAGCGACTGTTTTGTTTGTATTTTATTTCTTTCAGTTTTGTTTCTAGTTAGCATGTGTAATAAAACCAGAACTTTACAGGCTAGTTCATTTGATCCGAACCCGCCAGTCTCCCTTAACTAAAAAATCAAGATGTTAACTTTGTTAATTAGGACAGAAGAAGCAATCAAGCCTTAGATGCATGAAATAAATTCACAAATGACAAAAATCTGTTTTCTAAATGTTGCAGGAGCTTAAAAGGAGGAACGTAGAAAAGGGTAAATGAAGCATCTAGGAAGTCATTAATAGATGAGTAAGAAATCCATCTGTTGGCACCATCTGCATTAAGAGCTAGCAAACAGAAGAACTTGAGCTTCTATGAAGTTGAACTAAATTATAAAAGCAATACATTAAACATGAAAAACTACAGTTTCAGGCAGGGAAGGATGAAAAACCCCCAGTTGTTGCAGTGAGCAACGTCAAAGATTTAGTTGGAAAAGAAAGGGAGAAGCAATTTACAGGTTATTGTAAGCTTAACTGCCAAGAATTTGAATCGATATCCAGTCTAGAAACCAAGGAGTATGTTGTCCACGCCGGGGCCGAGACAGCCATGCGACATCCAACCACTACTATAGAAAAAAGCAGGTAGATTAGCTCTAACACGACACGCCCGCTGCAGTGTCAAAGAATCTTATGACTGCAATTCATCATACTGACATTTTTCTTAACATTTCACAATATGATGGCAAATGTATTAATTTCACAAGTACGATCCCATAGGCCCACTTTGTTTATTTGTTGGTAAATGTAAATATTTAACTGACTGGCCACATGTTTTTTATTGGTTTTACTACTGAAAGATTCTGGAAGAATATTCTTTGTGGATCATTATGAATAAAGGAGAGAAATCCTGTTTCATAAAAAAGATGCCTCAATAAATCATGAGGTCGCCTGAAGGTTCTCACCTCTACTTGTTAACATGTCCATACCAGAGTAACAACAAGGTCTTCTGCTGCGAAGCTGCAGAGCGCTGCCTTCTGTCTCACAAAGGACATGGTCACACAAACTATGCTCCACTTCGAAAAATGGAGAAACCAATCCTGAATGTGTGTTGACAGGGATAATCCGGATGTACAATTTCAGGCACACTTCTGATTCTTGTGCTTAAGAAGGTGACAAACAGCCAGCGGTGACCCTTTCATTGACCAGGTTGAATCACTGTTTCCTCAGGGCTCCAGTAGGAAGAGTAGCTCTCTGTTTTCCCTCAGACGTGTGAACGGGAGAACTGAGCGGTGGTTTTATTCATGCGTCTCTCCCCTTTTCAAAGATGTTATGGTGCATTTATTCGCTGTTAAAAACCTTTTGAAGCTGGAGACAGAGTGGCTCCACTGGTGCTAACTTTGCTACTCATTTTTTGACGGATTATCGTCCTATGGTCTTTATTTACTTTTTCCCTTTGTTTTCAGAAGCATGGACATCCTCTGTGTCCAAATGTACTGTTTTATATTGCTTGTTTTGTTGTCTGTTTGTTTGTTATTTACTGTTATTTGGGTTTTTCATTGGTGATCAAGTGGGACATGTTGGGCTTTATTCAAATAACATACATTTGCAGAACTGTGTGAGTGCATGTTCTCATTGATTACATGGCTCCATACTTTAAAACAAAAACTGGAATAACTTGATGTTTTTTCTTTTGTAATGAAAAAAACTGTATGGACACAATCTGATCATATGCTGCACTAATGCAGGTTCCCGAACCTCGGGTCCCCAAGAAGCATAAGGGACCCGGGAAGTTTGACTGTACAGAGCCTGTGTGATTGTTAAATTAACGCCATGTCCACTAAAAGGAACGTTTTGTTCACACGGAAACACCAACTTTTCAAACATGGTCTCAAAGTGAATAAATGTTTTATTAATGAAACTTGTCTGAGAAACACCACAATGCAGGCGATTTGTCCCTATTGAGAAAAAAAAGTGAGGTTAGACGTTGATATCGACATTAACAGAGGGTTTTATAGAAGAACAAACAAACAGCTAATTTGCACTGACAATAAGAAAATAAGAAAATGAGAAGCTACGGCAAGCTAGAGGAGAAGTTACCTAAAGCTTGGTTTAAAGTGGATTAAAAGTGGGGCTGGGAGAACCAGGGTCAGGAAGCTGTACGTTTCTAATACTTGTTTCATTTAGCTGCTACTGCTTTCTGATTCGATCATTTATGGCTGAATTAGCTCATTATTAGAGGTCCTAAACAGAGCAATGGGTAAACAGAGTTGGTGTAAACAAGGCAGACAGCATCACCTGCTGGCAGGAAAAAGATGTGGGCGGGGCCAAATATCTATAGTCAGAGACGACCAATTTACTGAATGAGGAGTTGGCCCAATTTACCAGCTGATAAAATCAGGAGGTAAACATTGCTTCAGGAAATTTAACCAAACAGTCAATGAAGAGCCAGCTTTCACCACTGCAATAAAAAATTAACCGGTTTTGCCAAATAACTCTGATTCTGGACAGTTTTATAAGTTTTTATATGTTCAGTTATAGCAGGGGTGGCCAACGTCGGTCCTTGAGAGCCAGAAACCTGCAGGTTTTCCAAGCTTCCCTGCTCCAGCACAGCTGACTCAAATTAAATGGATCCAACAGCCTGCAAGGATCTGCACAATGACTCACTAGTTTAAGTCAGGTGTGTTGGAGCAGGGAAACATGGAAAACCTACAGGATCGAGGCTCTCGGGGACCACCGTTGGCCACCCCTGAGTTATAGTGTCATCATGTTTTTATGAGTTGGTGTTTTCTAACTAAGCAAGTTATTAAATGTATAATTACTTATGAATGCTGTTTAAATGAGTTAATATTTTAACTACATTTAAATGTCAAGCCTAAAGAGAAAACTAAAAACTGTAGAAGTCACAGCGGACATTTAGAAAGAAGATAAAGCACCAGTTGGATAAGCAGCAAAAGGGAGAAAATAAGTGAAAGGACCAAACTTTGGTTTGGCTTTCCAAAGAAAAAAAGAAAAAAAAAGAAAAGGTGGGGCATTAAAAAGTCCACTGGAGAATACTGGAATTCTGTTTGCTTGTGATGCATCGCATTCCTTCTGCAGACTTTATGGGAACAAACTGAAATCTGCCCAAAAAGAGAAAAGAGAGCAACTGAAGCTGGGATAAGCAGAGAGAAGAGTTTCAGGTTGAATGAAAAACAAATATTTGAACAGATGGAGAAATGTTTTGTCGCTCCTCTTGCTGTGCAGTTTCATACGCGTTGCACAAAACGGCTCATTCGGATTTTATCCATCAACAACTTGTTAAAATACACAGCTGAGGAGACAGGACACAGAAATAAGAGAGACCGACAGAAGAGGAAGAGAAGGGGAGAGGAAGTGAGATAGAGAAGATGATTTTGGATAACAGTCGCCTGGTATGTACACAGCCACTGACAAAGGAAATAAACAGATCCACAACTAAGACACACAAAGTAAGAAATACCATTCTCCACCATGCAACTACATTAATGTTTATTTGTATCAGTATGAGTGTGTTTGTGATTTCTGGAGGTTTAAAGTGTATCCAGCGGCAACACCCAGCTAGTCAACATGCGGTTAGCCAACCCCCCCCTTCCCCATTCATTTCCAAACACCAACAGCCTCATCACACACGCTGGCCTGGATTCAAGCAAACAAACTACAGCGCAGCGTGCTGGGGAGGCTGCAGCGAACTTCCCAGACCTGAACGTTAAAATAACCGAGCACATGGGACGTATTATCTGTCTGAGACCCTGTGTGTGACTTCACATGGTTTTTCAATGATGTTATGAGTGTTTTGGAGTTGATGCCATTTGCTATGATTGTGACCAGCAGTGTCCGCAGCTGTCACACGGCAACAATAACAACTTGTACACATCAGTAAGACATAACAACCCGGCCGAACGTGTAAAAGAACATTAATCTCTGCAGCATCAAAAGCATGTTGCTGCTTCTCTCTGCAAGTCAAAAATGAACTTTCAACTTTCTGCCAACTTGCACAAAGATTACACAAAGACAAATGAGATAACTATGCATACTCAGACTCATTCATAGGGTCAATTCACAGACATCAGGTAATCCAACATGCATGCTTTTGGACTGTGGGAGGATTCTGAAGTATCCAGAGACAACCCACACATGTACGGGGAGAACATGCGAACTCCATACAGATGGATTTATCTTGTAGCTGAGATATGAACCAGGAACCTTCTTACTGTGCGGTAATATTGCCAACCACTATACCACTGCACAGCCATTTTTCCCTCCATTCTTTCATTTACAGAAATACAGAAAAACTATATTTGATTTGTCCTGTGTACTAAGCTACCAACCCATTCTTCCCAATTTCAAGTCTGTAATGCTCTTTTAAACCATTTCAGTCTAATTATTTTTATGACTTTAAACTGACATCCCACTCCAAATCCATGTGCTTTCACCAGAAGAGAAAAGAAATGGGAGAAGAGCTACGGATCTAGAGTTAGGCTTCCTATGGGCAGGTTGGGGGTGTGATGGGGTGGCCTCCACATGTACCCCAAGCAGACCACGGGAAGTGGAACTGTCAGATCTTCGGGAAATCCTCTTCTCAAGGTTCGCTGAAGGTTTTAGATGTTTCCTGCCTCAACAAACATGATTCAGATTCAATTTAACAAGCTGTAGAGATCCACTTAATTTCAACCAGGTGCGTTGGAGCAGGGAAACATCTAAAACCTGCAGGACAGCAACCCTTAAAGGCCAGATTTGCTGATCCTAGTTCTGGAGTAAAGTAGGCCTGGAAGGTGGTTTGTCTACAGAGGAGCACATCTCACAACAGCTTTTTGGAAACTTTTCTGTGAGTTGTTGTCTAAATATAACATCTATCTAAAGAAAAACTGCTCTGTAGACTGTACTACCTCATAGTTAAATAGTTTATTTACCTTGTTATGCTAAATTGAAAGATCTAATACTTCCGTGTATTCCTCTGTTTGGATATCTATAGTAAACTGCATATTTGTTTCTTATTACATACATAAATGTTTAGTGTACCTTAATATTTTACAGTTATGAGGACTTTCAGAGAAATTCCTGACATTCCTGATATCAGTTTCTGACATCCTACTGGGCTACATGTCGGCATCCTCACCATTGCTTAGTCCCAGAGTCCGCCAAGAGGCCAAGTGGGATTTATGAGAGGCTGGAACTGAGCCAGGACACTTCCTGTAGCAGCAGGAGGGGGTCTATCCAGGCAAGAATCATTATTCTCCATCTACTGAGCTTTGCGTTACTAACACACTGACACAGTCCCACATGAGTTTTCCACAAGTGCTTTTAGGTAGTGACACACAAAGGAATCCACATTTAAACAGTGTAATGTAGCAAAGCAGGAATGTGCAGTCCTGTGTATAATGAGACAGGAGGATATGGAGGAGTTAAAATGGGTGGAGAGAGGCGTAGCATGAGGAATGTGATACTACAGGCCAACATGGATGATGAGGGACACTTACAGGAATCTCTCAATTTCCCGTTAAGAGGTAGTTAAGCTCAGATTTAGCTCAAAAGCTCCACTCACTCTCCTTCGACCTTGGATTTTTCACTGTTACTGCTTGTTCATGCTAAAACAATTTAATGAAACATACCTCCTGGGGCTGTGGGACCATTGCAGCTCAAACAAATACAACTAAAGGAAAGAACTATGAACTCGGGTGCATGAAATATCCACCGCCCAAAAAAACACAAATAAATTTAATCCTATCTGAATAAAATGTGATTATTTCTGTAAGCCCGCATGGTTACTAATCTATGATTATGGAAGCTCAAGTAGAAAAGCTTTGAGGCTCCTCGTGTACTTTTGATGTACATCTAGACATGAGATGTGATGCAGAGGCTGTTAAAAAGGCTTTCTGATGAAGAGTAGCAGAGCAGCTCTGCAGCATTCACGCTGGGCTGCAGACGTGAACTGAATACTGAGGGGCTGGAATGATGAGCCGGATGCTTTGAGGAATGCTGAAGCCTTGCCAAGCTAGCAGTGCAAGCAGCCAGGCTGATACACTGAAGACTTTCAACTGCAAAGCGCACACACCACCACCTACAGACAAACTATGTCACCTGTAACAACCATTTTTACAACCATTACTGGGTCAAGAAACTGCTTTTGTGCAACATTTAATAAGGTTGAGGCTACAAGTTAATGAGGCAAAAAGTAGTTTTTAAATGCATCTATATATGGATGCATTTAACATGAGAGGACGTTATAGAAATGGACTGTCAATCCTAATGTTAATTTTATTCAGAGGAGTAAAAAAAAGAACTGAGTAAATGGTTTCTGTGCTTCCCTGATTGGGCTCACCGTGAGCATGGCTAATTCATGCAGCATTTATATAAAGTTTTGTGTTTCCAGACTCACCTCGGCTCCCATTTTCATCATCCTAGAAGAGAAACAAAGAAAGAAAATACATGTTAGATCATTTCTGAGGTGTTCTGACTTTGGTATTTATTCTGTAAACACAAGTGGAGATCATTTATGACATTCTCATCATTAAAACCTGGTCCAGCTGCTACAACAACCCCATATCGCAATTGACTTCTAAAAAAAAAGAAATTAATCACAATTGAAACAAAAATATTAAGAGACTAATCTTCAGGGTAAACCTTAAAGTCACTAGTGAAGTAAACATGAAGCGATCTTGGTTTTGAAGCAATGAAACTTGGTTGCTTAGTGTTGCTAGAAGGTGGTCGTATAGAATGAAAAAAAAAAAGAATAAAAACTGCTGTAGATATTCAGAAGAGGAAAATGGAAAGAAATCTTCTTCAGGATTTCCTGAAGACGGCGGTCTGTCATGTGAATTTATCGTTTGCCGGCTCAGATCAAAAACAGCTGGTGGGTTACGTCATTTTAATGTTTGGAAAGTTTTAATTTGCTCTAATGCTCATCAAGTCTTTTCATAAACAGGAAAAATAAAACCAACTGGATGGTTTTTATTAACCATTTTTATTGGAGTTTTCTCATTTACTTACTCTGAATGTGAATCAAAACAGCAACAAACAACATTTGCTTATAACTCTAAATTCATGGCTAGACCACATCTGCTAGTATTAGATGTTTTAGAGGTTTCATGTTTCTTCCTGTTAGCCACCGTCACACCAACAGCCAGGCACTGATGATGCACATAAAGAGTGTATGCAAAGTTCAATGCTGGTGCAATCTTGCAAGAGCCAATTAGGTAGAAACTATAAACAGAAAAATCAGGTGTCATTAAACCAACGGACCAAAACGATGCAGCTTCTTTACAAACAGCCTGTAAAACATTTCACAAAACACCCAACCAACTCTGACACACTTCACACACACTCATTTTCTCAGGCTGTTAAAAACAAAATCAATTTAAACTGCAAAGCAAAACAAAGCAAAATTATTCTACTAATGTTTGTGCAAAATAAAAAATGACAGAGGAAAAAATAAAGCTATGATTCTGGGACAAGATCTAATAAAAAAAATGTGTTCTGTGCCAACTAACTCATTAACTGATAAATGCATAATCAATATAATCAATGATAAGATGATTTACAGGAGTTGCCACCATCTTTAAGCACAGATTCGTCTTTAAATGAACAAACTTTGACGGTTTATAGTAAAAGAAACAAAAACAAAAGCTTCAGTGATGTTTGTGTTTTTCCATCCTCAACACATAAAAACCTTATTTTCCCTCACAAACCCACAGTCTTCCTTTAATCCACCTCCCCTCAGTGACACACATGTTCTCCATGCATGCTTTAAGAGTCACCGCTCTCCCAAAACGTTCCTTAAGACGGCCTGACCCTCTTCAAGCTAACCCCAATACCCTCAAACAGCAATTTGTCACAAGCTCTAATCCAAGACCCTTAAAGTAATCACAACGAGAAGTGGCTGATGTGCAGAGATTTTTTTAACCCTGCCCATGTCATCTGAGGTTACATAATGACAGAGTTAGTGGAGCTTTACAGTGAGGGTGACCTGGCTGACGTTCAAGGTTTCAGTTTGATTACTTCCCAGAATCTGCTGAAGTCAGATATATAAAAATAAAGGAAAAATGTAGCTTTGAAAAGAATCAGTGTCTAGCAAAGGAAATAAATTTACATCTAGGAACATGTCTTTCTAACGCATTAGCTTCTTGAGAAGAAGTTACAGTAAAATCTTAGGGCAACAAAGTGGTCCTGACTGGACTTAAAAGCACCAGAAACAAGTCTGTAACACACAAGAAGATCTGTGGGAAAAACCGTCCATCTCTCTGATTACACAAATGTCTGAAAATCCCAACTGTCATGCCATAGTTTCTCTTTCAACATGCAGAGCCAAAGCCAAATGCTATAAACAGAGCGTACTCTGCTAACTTTGCAGGAAATCCTTCTGTGAAAACAGAAGAGGTTAACCAAATACACTTCAGAGAAAGGTAAACCTTACTTATCCTGAATTATCACTTACAAAAACTAATATTTGGGAGGCCATGATAAGCTTTATAAAAGCTGACTTAAATTTCCAATAACAGGAGCGCCGTTGTACGCACCCTAAGCCCCTTAGCCAGAGTCAGTCTGTGCCCATGAGGTGCTGGAAGTGCCGTAATGTCAGGATTAATGCCAGAGGGCAGACTGGAACTGTTCTTATCCAGAAGATGGCTGGAAGGGTTCCCAGGTGGTAAGATGTGGGTCAGAAAGGCGGCTCAGCTGTACAACTAATATATTAAAACTTTAACTAAAACACTTTCAGCCTGCATCCCAGGAAGAGGACCTTTCACTACTCCTCAGTGGAATTTCCGAGCATGTACACGTGTCCAAATTGGAAAAATTACTATAAATACAAAAACATTAAACAGCGTCCTTACTAAAAGTGAAATGATTTTATTGTCCTAGGGACCCCTTTGTCTTTGAGCTCTAACACTGATAATATCATTAAAGGCACATTTTGAAATAGGAATACAGGATGAGAGAAAAAAATACTTCCTCCCAACTCACAACTATTGCACAAAGGAAATTAAAGGGCTGCCCACAGCTGTAAAAAAATAACAGCTTCAGGAAGATTGGAAACTTTGCTTTTTATTTGTTAGGACTCCAAAGCTGCAGTTTGATCACCAGTTGAATCAAGTCTCGTTCAAGCAACAAACAGAAACAGACTGCACAACGTGGTCATCTTTACCGAGGCCTTGTTTGGGGTCATTTTCTTCTTTTTATTTACGCTGCAGCTTTTCTAATAAAAGAACTGTAAATAAAACCAATTTAGCTTCTTTCCTTCTCTCACCTTTAATGAGTTGTGGACGGCCGACTCGGGCGGGTACACGATGAAGTGCCGCAGTGTGAAGCCGAAGCCCTGGGATGTTCGCCGCAGGTGAAGCGTTTTGGGCCCCGGCCAGGAGAAGGGCTCCTCCTCCGGCGCTGGAGAAGCAGCGGCCGACGCTTCGCTCTGGTCGCGTCCATCCTTCTGCTTGGTCTGAAGAAAAATCAAACTGTAATTAGCCTCGAGAATGCAAACTGAAGTCTGACTGCTTTCCATGTGAGAACAAACTTGGATTCACATAGAGCAAAGTGCAGCCAACTAACACACACCAACATAAGTGTGTAAAACGTGGCTTTTCTAAGACAAAGGAGAACAGTGTTTTCATTGGAGAGACAGCCCTTGGCTGAGCACAGATATTATTCATCAACTTGATTTAAAAACACAAGTAGTCCCTTGTTGATGACAGTTTTAGGTCTCACAGAGGAACAGGTTCTTACAGCTGAATTATAAGGTGTCGCTTGTGGTTTTTCGGGGGGGGGGGCACACACTTAACAGGAGACTTCTTTGTTAGATTACCGTTTGTTAAATAATACGGCATAAATAATTGCTCTTGGCCATCATTCTGCTGTCTGTGACCTGAATATAAACACACTTTCAGGGAAGTTTCTTTGCTACAGAAATGGATTATCCTCCAGCTACGCTTCTTAAAATGATTCTTTATCAGAACTTAAGAGCATCACGTGATCACTTTGCTGATTCAGAGTCATTTTCTGGATAAATAGGAATAAATAGGAATACAGTATTCAGTATTCAGAAGATTCTTCACTTACATGACCTCCGATGAGCGGATCTGGAAACAAAAGCTGCTGATAACACAAGTCTGTAGTTTTTGTAGCTCAATCGCATATAAAGACTGATTTAATGTCTCTTATGATGCATGGCTCTTTCTATTTTTTATTTTTTTTTTACATGAAAGTTGCTAAAATAATAGTAAAAAATAATAATGTGGTTGCTGGGTTGTTGTTTAATTAGAGACCATACTTTCTGAAATAATCAGGATTGTCCTTTAAGCCACATCGGTGCTGCCCCACACACACATACATATGGCTTTAGTTATTGCACACACTGGTGTGTGTGTATGATGACGACATTATCGTCTACTTTCCTACTGTGATGAACACAAGATAAAAACGCTGGCTGCTCTTGTCTTGCATAACAACACATTCCCGCCAACATGATGCAACTCGTGCAACACTGATATTAAACGTTGTGTAAAAGAAAAAAAAGACGTTTACAGTGAGAGCATCTCAAATGGCACACATAGCTGAGCTGAGTGTGTCAGACCAGACGATGCTCGATGTAATGAGACTAAAAAAAACAAACATTACCCTCATTTAAAAGTGTCTATTCATCCACAGCGACCAACATGTGGGGTTCAGTATTTAATCCAAGGGTGATTAAAACATCTTGGCTGAGGACGTCAAGGGACGGACAAACTGCCTGAGCCACAGTCAAACATCCACAGAGGGAAACGTACTCATCTCAACTAAACTTTATTTATAAAGCCCTTTAAAACAACCACCGCTGAGCATATAGCGACAAAGCAACACATAAAATACAACAATTAACAGGTAAATAAAGAGTATAATAATTGTTTTAAAAACTATTTTAAAAGAAAAAACAGATTAAAAACAAAAAAAAACAATAATTAAAACAAACCACAGCGCACTAAAACAGGAACAGAGTCTCATAGCTAAAGAATAAAAACGTACAAATTAATTTGTGTAAATCTGAGTGTGTAGTAGTACATGATATTACTTCATCTGAGGACCATCTTCCCACAGTCCCTGCTGTTTGTAAGAAGAAAGATGAATCAACGCAAAGAACCCTTCTAGAATTACTATTTTCATAACGTCAGGCTGAGAAATGCATAATATCTGTGTGTGTGTGATCAGGCAGAGGGCCACCTGGGGGAAGAAATTTCAGGAATATGAAGAACAATCTGAGAAGTGTACAGCTTTTTTAAATGCTGCACTCAGAGATACAGTCGGTGGAAAACAGTTAAACTTTTACAAGTCGTTACCTAACTCTCACTGGTCAATTAAAACCAAGAAGCAGGACCTTTAATATCAATACCGCTACTGATGGCAAAGGAGACAGTAGGGCTGGACAAAACGGTAAAACATATGACTAATCTCAGCGTTGATCACGTTATAGATGTGTCAACGTTTGTTAATGCAGTTTTAAAAACAAACAACGACAAAGACGTCATGTCTTCTGCTATGAAATTCAACCAGCTGTTTAAATTTGACTGGTTTGTTTTCCTCACATTGTTTGAATTGGTCATACTCTCTGCAAGGTCGCTATCTACCTTATTAGATAGAGGAGATATTTTGACCAATAATCTAATGAATGTGTGGAGTTTTAGTTGTTAAATATCTTCTCTCCAAGAACGATAGCTAATAACAAACACTAAGGGAAGACGTTATTGTAGACTTAAATACAAAATTATCATTTTAAACCTTCCAAAACTCAAATTTAACATCACCTTACCCATGAAGCAGGAAATATTGAGTAACTCTTGATCACAGCAACTCTATAGCTCCATCACTGATCTTTCCTGTTGCTGTGAGGCTCCTGTCACATCCATCATCGAAATAATGATGGAGCTGAACCACCGCACCACAGGGTGTGCGTTAGTGGTTGTTGCTAACACTACCACAGTAACTTCAAACTATGAGAGCCTGCCAAGAGTTTCAGCCTCATTCCAAACCACTCTGCAGGCTCTTTCCTACCAAAATACATCTTAGGTATGGATCCAAAACAAAGACACAATCCCCCCATCACCCTTCAAGCTGCTCTTTCCCCACCTCTCCTCTGCATGTCTGGAAGCAGCAGATGAAGAAGCCCCCAGAGAGTGGGAGGGTGTGGGCTTAATGGCTTGACTGGTGAAATCACTACCAATAAATACCCAGTGGTGTGGAGCTGGAAGTAAGCCACAGTCTATAATGTAACAGAGGAAAGTAACATGGGGAGCTGACACAGTGCGAGTCTGCTGAATATTTTGATTTTATGCTTAAAATTTAAAGTCCTATTACGCAGTAAGTTAAACCGCTTGTCTTAAATGTTGAATGATAGAGCAAGTGAAGCTGCAGGAAAGCACAGTATAAAGAAAGGAAACTGCTGCAAACAAATCTCAAAATGCTTGAGCAGATAGATAAACTTTAAATCTGCAAGCTCACAATAAGCTGATAAATGCTACTCAATTATGCATGCAGTNTAAGGAAACTGCTGCAAACAAATCACAAAATACTTTAAATCTGCAAGCTCACAATAACCCGATAAATGCTACTCAATTATGCATGCAGTCTGCTCATCAGGACAGTCACTATTATTGTGCAAGCTGAGGGTTTGATGTTTGTTGCCATATGGTACCACAGCCT
The DNA here is from genome assembly GCA_026261665.1 of Melanotaenia duboulayi. NCBI lineage: Eukaryota > Metazoa > Chordata > Actinopteri > Atheriniformes > Melanotaeniidae > Melanotaenia > Melanotaenia duboulayi. Next base: position 2,994,358 of record CM047992.1, on the reverse strand, counting down.
GCAGAAGGGCTCATTTGCATGCCTATCCCTGCTTCTTTATGCATATGACATAAGGAACTTGACTGAATTTGAATGGCATTACGTGTGGACTCAGTTTTTTTTCAAAACTATTTCCTAAGTTCTTTAGTCAGCCGTAACAGAGTTCTGCAGCTTTCACTCCGGTGCTTTTTCCTCCCAAGATTCATTCCCCACATTAGTCACTCTTATCCATTTTGTCATAGGAAAATGTTTGTCTACTTCCCCAAGTTTAGGGCAACAGCGAGCAATGACTGACTTCATTTCATTAAGTCTTTGTTGCCACTACACAGAAAATAACAAATGACTGGTTTAGTGAATTTTACTTCAGAAGAAATGCTGAAATGGAATAAAAAAAACACATCGTCCTCGGACAGCAGCCGAGTGTCACACTGAAACCACCATAGGGACCAATAACAATAAACGAAACCTAACCCAAACACACAGAGACACACTCACGTTACAAAAGATATTGGTCAGTGAAACAGGACTACCCTGCTGCTGGAGAGCGAGATGACGCACACGAAATTCCTCAGACAGCACAACAAAGTGTAGCCGCCCCTAACCTCTCCTCCCATCCCAAATGTTTCCTATGTAAACCTTGATGCCCCTGTCGGTCTGATTTCCTTAAAAATGTAACACAGTTTGGGTTATGCAAGGATGCTCTCCACCTCACACATATGCTTGTCCACTCCTTACCCGAGATCGGACACAGTTCTTCCTGGAGGCTTCTCGGAGCCGAGCCCAGGACACGCTGCGGTTGGGGCTGGTGAGGCCCAGTTCCACCTCACCCCAGTAGGCTCGGGCCAAAAGCTGGAACCAAAGACAGTACGGCTCCGACAAGCAGCCGTCTACCCCGGCCAGACGAGCCCAGGGGCAGCCTCCAGATGACAGGGAAGGGGAGAAGGAGCAGCAGCCTTCTGCGTTCATGTCCACATCCCGCAGGTCAGGATGGTCCTTCAGAGGAACCGGCTTACAGCCTGGAGGAAGCCCGTTCCTCTGGGCAAGCATGGCATAGTCAAGTCTTAGGTGGTGGGTCCAGGTGATAGAAGGGATGAAAACTATTCTTGAAGCAACGCTCTTCTCTCAAGGTCTTCTTCCCAACTCCTCTTTTCAGAGTTTTCAGCCAAGCTTTGCTCCCTCCGTCTTCCTCAGTCCATGTAGTCTGGTCTCAGTTCGGAGAAACAGGGCTGTTCCTCAGTGCGTCCCACAGACACATGATGTTTCCACTCAGCCGGGAGGAGAGCAGCAGCTGAGTGCGCTGCAGAGAGCCGGGCCGACTGACTGACGCACCCACCCACTCACCACACAAAACTCTCTCTGAAGTATGCACACACACATTCACATACACACACCAGGCAGCCTGAAGTGAATTTTCCTCCTTTCCTGTCTCCTTCATCTGCCTCTTCTGCAGCCTGCCTTTAAAAGTTGTTGCAGAACGCCTGCCAACACACCCGTGAACTCACACGTGCCGAGCCTGATCAATTAATCATGAGGACCAATGAATGGAGAAAGGAAGATGCAGAAATGAGAGCAAGGTAAGAAATATAAACATCGAAAAAGATTTTTTTTTTCCTTGTAGGAGCAGAGGGTCTACTAAGCTGTTATCAGGCAGGGACAGGAATAACCAGGATTGTTTTCACAGCTATGGAAGAAGTCAAGTAGGTCAAATGTGGATGAGGAAGCATATGGATACTGTGAAATGTATAAGGCACAAAACTGTACTATTAATCCACCCACCTTTGAACGCCTGCAGTTCATCTGGCAACTACATAGGACTAACACCTGAGGGAATACCACGAGCCACATAAAGATGCTGCATGTTGAGCACTTATTTCTCTACAGTACAAACATGGTTATATAAGAATGCGTAACGCAACAGATGTCATTTCTTTGAGCCTTTAGTAAAAAGCTCTTTGAGGGCTTGTCTTTTGATTGGCTTTTAACCAACTGTTAATGTATAATTCACTTTATTTGAAAAACCTTCCACTTCTTTGGCGGCAAATCCAACAAATCGGTTTTAAGTTATTTAGCCTGCTTTATTCATTAATTAAAAAAATGTGCAAACACCAATGTAGAAATCTAGTCACAATCCTTTTAAACAGTATTTGTAAGACCTCTTTTTACCAAGATGATCTGTAGCATAAATATATGACTTTAAGATATGCAAATTGTTTCCAGATAGCCTGAACCACATTTATTTAGGTCTGGATGCCTAAATCACATCCACAGAGCATCAAATCCAGAGTGACCAGAACCAANAATTTAGGTATCTTTAGCATTACCCACATACGTAGCATCAAATCCAGAGTGACCAGAACCAACTCCCAGTAAAAGAGCTACACCATGGAGTAAAAAACAACCTGTGGACAGATGCCAGAATATACGCCAGTTTTTAACTTGATTAGACTCTTCTTTACAAGAAAAGCTGGAAGGAACATACCGTTAAAAAGCCGGATAACCATAATGTCCTACCTTTGCTACCTCAGCAACCCATGAAGACAGGCTGCTGATTCCTGGACACACAAATCTGACATGATTTCAAATATAAGATCTTTATGAAGCATCACTGTAGAGCAGTCTGAAACTAAGACAGACAAATCAAGGTCTCAATTAGGGGTTCATTGTCATATTTCCATTGCTTTTCATCCACTGGAGGAGTTTTGGTCAGAAATGACAAAACGTTTTGAAGGTTTTCATTTCAGTTGACACACTGATTCTCAAACAGACTCTTATTAACCGTCCAGTTACTCACTCATTCCTGATTTCATCCTTGTTTTTAAAGTAGTGTAAAATACTAAGAATATATGCATCGACTGCACATAAAAGAAATGTCAACAAAAGAAATCTCTCATGAACTCATTCAGCTTTAATCTGTCAGAAATGACTGGATTATGTTCTCCCATCTGTAAGTCTGTGGACACTGTTCTGGAATAAATACCTGGTATTTCTAAATTTGGAAAATGTGAAGATAAAAACAGGGCTTTTTTGGATGTTTTTCTTATAAATGTGGTTGTGTGAAGTTCTTATGAGCAAAGACAATCTTCCTCCTGTAGACAGGAGGCAGAATTAGAAACAAATGTTGACAGGCTAAGGGGAGCTGTGAGGAGAGCAAATTTATCTAAAACAACTTAGAAACCTCAAAAATATAAGAAAGATTCAAGCAAAATACTATCACAAACTTTTTTAAAGGCTTTACTTCTGCAGTCGACGGTTATTTTTATTTTCAGTTCATCTTCTTACCTGTAAAGCGTCGGTATTACAACACGGCCGACAGGTTATTACAGTACAGACGAGGCTGCAACGCTGCACAGCAACATAGACCTCGGTATGCTGATGCTGTATTCCATGACATCATCATTCTGGTCCAATAAACATCTTACCAGCTACGTTTTTAAACTGTCTTTTCTTTAGATATTGTTTGTCCTGTCATTTCTTCTTCTGCAACCCACCCTGTCCTCATGCTCACCTCTTCATGATGTCTGATGATTCTCCAGCGAAGTCTCCACCTTCTTACTTTGCTCACCTTGGTCTAATTACACCATTTAAATTGAAATTATTTTATTATTAATTTATCAAATTTTAGTTTATCTTTTTACTGGCCCATCTGATATGTGTAAAAGCCACATTATAGTGCTTATTCAGACTTCTATAAGATAGTTTTTTAGGTTTAAGTTGTTCTAGGTGGTGAAAAAATGGTTGTTTCTGCCAGGAAACCTAATTCTCCAAACAGAGTGCTGTGATTACTGTCAGCTTCAGGTAAAGCACAAACTACTCGTAAATTCTTCCCACAGTCCCACAAATAAGGTTCAATAATTCCCTTTATGACATCTGATGCCTCAAATATCTCCCATAAAAACCTAAAAGTCCTTGTGCATCATGATGACACCCTCCATTTTTGATCAGGACAATTTGTTCCCATTTAGTGCTTTAGCTTAGTGAAACTGATCTCTGCAACCCACCAGCAAACACCTTCACACATCAACAAGGGAATACCTCCTTAATCCTTCCATGTAAGCAAACTCCCAAAAAGACCTGGTAACTGGTTTTATTTTAGGAGCAGAGATGGTTGAAAGCTGGATGAACACAGCTCTGGAAGAGAGCATCAGTTTAATATTTAATCATATTTCCATCTAAGGGGTGCATCTGTGCTGCTCCAACAGACTTTGACTGCTTTAAGGTTTCTTAGCAAATGTTAAATAAGTTTGGGTGACACTTTAAAACAACTGCTCACTGTGTCTAGAAGGTCAGTCAAAAAGATCCCATAATTGAGATGATGATTCAGCTGATGCATGTCAGGTCTGAAGTACTTCGGATGAGTCTGCTGAATGGTAAAAATTCAAATACCAGTCTATTTTCAATCTGAAGAATATTTACCATCCAAGACTATAGCGACCATGAAAGCAACATCAGGAACCCAGTCAGGGAATGTTACCTCTGAGCATCTTGTTACCACATTCACTCAGCTCAATATAGCATGCGGTATTCTGTACGGAAAAGACAGCAGAAATAGAAGTCACCAAACAGCCAGCTGAGACAGTTGACTTGTGGACGCCAGAACAAGGATTAAGCCTCACAAGCATTGCTATATATACGAGATCAGTGCAGTTTGTGTTTGTGCACCACATTGCTATTTGAGGTCCAGTTTCCAACCAAACAATACTTCACTCAGATTGTTATAAGGTTTCAAACCACATCGTATATGTCTCTGAATCCCTGCAAATCGAAAACACATGATTAGAGAAAAGATGTGTTGGCAGGAAAATGCATTTGGTGCCATGCAAACAAAAACAAGGCGCGCCACCCAGAAACTTGTGCAGTTACCAGGGCAACAAACACAACCACAACAATGCTGTGCAGAGAGTGCTCTGTGGGCGCCCATGGGATTTCATGGTTAATGTGTGTGACCATGTTTATGTGTACATGAGCGTGGCTGCAAGCATCATAAAGGACTGCGAGCAAAGGATTTGAGGCTTTAGCCCGGCCGTCCATCTCACATCCTCACTGAGGTCGACGACGGTCCGGCAGATTTGCCACACACGGGATTAAAGGACGGAAATGCTTTCTACAGCTCAACGTGCAAACACAGAGCAAAGGAGGAGTAAAGGATTTGTGTGTAAGTTCTTGACTTGGCTTTGTTTTTACCACAGGGGAATCTGATTTGTTTTAACATCAGGGCAGAACGTCTACAGCCTTGGATGATTTAGCTCATCTCAGGTACTGTTACTGCAGAACTGTAAAAGCTGCATGAACTTTAACTTTAACAAAATAACACAAAATAACCTTAGAGTCTCATCTGCAATCTATAAGCTGCTATGTTAGTGCTATTTTATTGATACATTGCAATCCTATCTCATAAAAATGCACATATGTCTCTTATAAGTTCAATAAACTACATGCAGAATTAGTCTCAAAATTACATTTGTGGCCCAAAAGCATTCAGTTGTCTTGATATAAAACAGAGAGAAGCTCTAACAGGTTAATGGGATGCTGGCCATGTTCAAACACACAATAAAACACCTCTTTAACACCAAGAAGGAAAATGCTTTGAAGAAGTTTATGAGACAACACAAAGATGTAAACTCAAAGCAACACTGTCCCTGTAAGAAAAAGTGCTAATAACAAATGGAACCAGTGTGACCTGGTTGACAAAATCCACTCCAGCATGGTGACAGAAGCCTGTGAAATTCCACCAGTAAGCGTGAAGGCTGGAGCTGTGAACAACTGATCACCAGAAGGGTTTGTTGTCCTTCACTGCACCGTCATCGCTTGCGTCCGGACACGACACGTGCAGTTTGGCCTTGCTGATAATTCTGAAAATGGCTTTGCAGCGTCACACAACCCCACATGAAGAGCCTAATACAACGTATGGACTGGGCTCAAACACTTGTTGGGATCTTTCATGGTGTTGTTATGGCCACTCAAGGCTCTTGAAGATGAAATTACATTAGTGGCGACCTAAACACCCAAACAGACCCGGGACANACCACTAAAGGCTCTTGAAGACCTAAACACCCAAACAGACCCGGGACAAGTCCAGTTTGCAGATTTGGACAGGCTGAATCAGATGAAACAACCCTGCTTTTTACAGCCCAAGCTCAATACCCACACTCACCACATAAATACCCTAAAAGCTAAAAAACATCTGACAGCCAAAGTTTTGTTTTCTCAGTTGTAAAACGCATTTCAGATGTTTACATTTCTGGAGGACACAACCCAATGGAAAGCAGACTGTTTCATGGTACCGATTAGTTTTATTCCACTAAAATGTTTAAGTCTAGGACTTATTAGATGACTATCTGCAGCACTGATTTGTGTGACAAAGGGAAAAAAGCTGTAAGCAGCTGACAGGATCTCTGGACGGGGATTAAACACAGACGGCAGCGACAGGGCTCCAAAACCTACAATAAGTAATATGAAGTCTCCAGTTGCTTGTGACCAGCTCTATGTATGTGTGGCTGTGAAAGTGTGTTTTTTTTTTGTCTGTGTGTGGCATGGAGTGGCAGAAGAAAAGGGAAAAGCTTCCAGGAGGATTAGGCTTGATTCAGGGGTGGCTTTTCAAGACTCCTGGTGGGTGTAAGATCTAATCTGGACATGCTGCATCTGAGCTCCGCGAGGTATGGCTTACTGTAACAAAGAACTGGCTAATGAGGGCCAGGGGACAGACTGCTTCCACTACTCAGCTGCACACCCATAAAGCCCTTCTTCATATGGCCCACAGGGGGGTATGAACACCACAATCAAAAACTGCATAAAGGTGACAGTCTGTCGGTGCTGATCAGGCAGAAACAGAATAAAACTGGGTTCTATTTGTGTAGGAGGCAATTCATGTAGTTCGTAGACTCATAATTTTACAGCATTCTCATCAACACACTGGATGGAGGGAGGGAATCATGGGTGTATATGTTCAGATAGATCTTTTTCCTTAAGGGGAAAAAAAAAAACTGGAAATATTATAAACAGCAAATTAAGGAATGCAAAGTCTGACAAGATTTTAAATAAAAATAATATAGACATAAAGCAAAAGTTTAAGCATCCATCATCGTAAGTCTACAAACGCTCCCTCTTAAAAATAATCCTGCTTTTTTAAACAGTTTTGGATCAGATACAAGTTGGCAGAAAATTTTCTGCCCGTTATTCCTGAAATAACTGAGGATCTCTTACTGTCTTGTGCTGCTCTTTTCACAGAAGTAAAAGAATAATAAAGGTTATAGCAGATTCTGCAGCTTGTAGACAGTTGTGGACAAAAAGACGTTTGTTTTGGGGTTTAACTGAATTGATTCTTCCCTTTTCATGCGAGATGCTCCCTGCGCAACTGGCTACAACGCAAGCCCAAAGTATGATCGAGCTATTGTTGCTCTTAGCAATGCACATTTTCCCTCCAAATATATCTTAGTTCATAGCAGCCTAAAAAGGTTTGTTTAACTTCATTATTTCACAGGTCTGGGTATTTAAAATCTTTTCAATTTGAATCAAATTTCTTTAAGCGTCCAAGGACGCCCTTTATCTTTGTGCCTTGTGGAAATGTTTCCTCCAAACTAAATAAAATCTTTACGCAACACTAAATGACAAAGACTTTAAGATTGAAATCACCACAATGATTGCCTTTTTTGTTGCCTACTAAGAGGGATGTTGGCAGAAGTTTTCTTTTCATTTTGAGACATATTCAGCTTAAACATAAATCATGACGCAACAACTCCAAAAGCAACCAGATTTACTTTATGTGAGTCATGCCCACCACGTATTTATGATCCAATGCATCACTTCTCTTCCACTGGCAAAAACAACCACCAAAATTCACGGTTTGCTATGGAGACCATGTGTGTGTAGTGTGAAAGAAATGCAGGACAGATTCCGACTTACAAGAGGAAAAGAAAAAATAAGGGGATTTCCATCTGGATCGAGCCGAGGCTGAAGTGAGGGGTGTGTGTGTTGGAGGAAGGACAAAAGCTTGAACCAATATGGGGGGAGTTGCATGAGTTTGGTGTATCTGTGAGCTCCCTGGAGAAGGAGCTCTGCTTGATCTGGACAATTATCTCCAAAGGTCCCTTGACACCTTCAGACAAATGCCACTGCCAGTCAAGCATTCGGGAGGCTGCACGTTCACTCCTCAGCAGCTGCTCGAACACAGCTAGTAAAGCAGTAAATCAACCCAAGTCACACCTCTTGAATTAGAAATGAAAAAATATCTGAGGAAATCTAATTACTGCATCTCCTCATTGCTCAGCAGGTTTCCCTCAGGGAGAGGCCATGTGGCTCCAGAGAGAAGAGATGACAAAGAGATCCTGGTCATCAGAAAGTGCTAATGAAGATGCAGTTATCCTCTTGTCAGCCTGACAGAGTGAGCTGAGATGAACCTGTGTGTAAGGTCACACACATGGGTCAACAAGCATCATCTTATCTACCCTCACAACCCTGCTCACCACACAGATCTGACACCTCTTCAAGGTGATGCATCTACCTTTTACCCTGAAAATACTATAATGAAGATTTAGCAATATTTCCAGAAAGAGTAGTTTTCCACATTCAAATAAGAATAATGAAGTCTCTTTGACTGGTTTTCTTACACTACACCTTTTGGTCTCTATCCGTCCACCCCTCCACTTACTAATACTTATTCAAGGTTGAATTTCAGAGGCGGCAGCATGAACATCCCGAGGTGTTCGTAGGCCAGCCGAGAGACAAAGGCTGTGACCAAATGTGCACCCGACTCCCTACATAGTGCCNAAGAGACAAAGGTTGTGTCCGAATGTGCACCCGACTCCCTACATAGTGCCCTAAACAGGGGTCCAAATGTCCAGAGAGAAAAAAAGTAGGGCACTTAAAATTACCCACAATGCATTTTGAAAAGTATTGAGCATCGATGGTCACTACACGGGTAAATATAGACCACAATGCATTGCGGGCAGAAGCTCAACATGGCGCAAGGAGGCGAAAAAAATTGAGCTGCTTGAAATTACCTATAAGCAAAAAAACAAAGAGTAAAATACAACAGTGGGAATAAAAATAAAAATATTTACACACAACTTTGGATTGGATTTGTAATGACATCTTGATGTGGGTTGTGGTTGCCATGGTGTCCGAATCGCTAAGAGAATGAATCACTACGTAGTGTGCTATGTAGTGAACGAGGGGTTAGGAAGTAGGGTGGACGTTCGGACACAGCCATAGTCTCACTAGCATGTCCTGAGTCTTCACCAAGACACCAACCCAGTAGGCCATGCCTGGTATACCTGACCTGACCAGGGAGGCATACTGGAAGCCTCATCTGGCTCCCCTCCATGGGGTTTGAGTACCTCCATGAACCTGAGGGATGTGTTGTCTGTCCCGTTCCTAGTAAGGGGTCTAATATAGGACACGCACGTTGTGTGCGGTTTGGTAAACCCTGATCTGATATCAGCTGATCACTCTGATCGATCAGCTGCTGTGTAAAATCATTCCGCTGTCAGACATCTAAAAAAACGCTGATGGCGTACAAGATTATTTCATAATAAATAGAATTTCCTTTAGTGCACTCAATACTGCAGACTTTCCACCAGCACTCTGCTAGTGGGGGAGGAGAAATAGAGGCTCTGCTCGTGACTGCAGCATCTCCAACAACAAATAAATAAATTATATGAATATCATAATAATATTATTGTTTTTGTCACTGTTTTATTATAAAGTCAATAAATGTTTGAGACCAAATAAACCCCAAACTGAAGCAGGATTCACCTACATAAGACACCAGTCTTCATCAACATAAACCACCCACATCTGGAAAGTCAGAGCAGACATCATGAATTAGACACTGAAACGTTTGGATTGCCACCTGGGCTGTTTAAATGCAAGGACGAACCTGTCCACCCTGAATGTAAACTCTGGTTCTCCAGCTATCTGAAAGGCTCCTTTAAGAAGCTGCATTGCTGCCGTTAGCCAACGTGAGCTTCATAAAGAGCCCATATAGCAGCGGCGTAAAGTGATCTTTGAATTCCTGTAGCTGGCTTGTGGTTGGACTGCTGTGGAATCAGAGGGGGGGCAGAGGTGGAGGGTATGCTCCTTCCAGATGCATGCCTGATGGATGCATAATGCATGGAGGGAGAGCAGACAGACACATGACGCAGAACAAAATTTGATGTATTAAGATGTTGACTCCAGGTTTCTGTGTTGTGTCTGATGAAAAATAAATCAGGTGAGACTAAGCAGACGTAACACACCCTTTTAAAACAAAAAACAAATTAGATTTCAGGGAGTGGCGTGACAGTTTAACACGCATGTGCCATTGATTTTAAACCACAATCTCAGGGGAGGTGATGAACTGAGACTGGAGAAATCAAAACTTGTATTTGTTCATTAGTTTATTTTGGCAAAGAGGCGCGTTCAGTGAAGGAAAAGCCAAATAAACGTTGAGGACACAGTTATTTATACCGCCTGAAAACAGTTACAGCTTGTGACGTGGTATCCACGGTTTCTAAAAGAACAGGGGCCAAAACTGAAGAAACTACAGAGAAAAGAGGCAAAGATACAAAAAGCAACTTGAACGACCTGCTGCTCTTTTTATACCAAGCAGAATTCGACACAAATAGTACCAGACAWACTCTGTGAATAAGTYAATATYTTCCACCAAATTACACAAAGTACATCATCACTAGGATGTGGTTAATAGAGAATGAGAAGTTGACATCATGAGCTGGTTTGTTTAGGCACCATATTATATTCCAACAGTCTACTAGGCAGTTATATGTAYGCAGAGATGGGGTGGGAGCCTCTAAACACCTCACATTTGGATTACTTTTCAGCTGGATTATCAATGCATTTTGACGTATCCTTWGAGTCTTGTTAGAAAACAATATTTACTCATCTACAAGATTTAATTCGAAGCCAAATTATCACTCAAACATTAGCTGTAAACACTTCCTGTTATCATGCACTTATTCTGTAGTACAAATACCAAATAATATGGTAATAATTATTATAAAAAGCATTTTACTGCAACAGAAAACAATTGATCCAAATTCAAAATAAATAAAGTACCGTTAGCTCAAGAAACACGCCAAAGCAAGGACACAGAAGCACCAACACCGATGACTGCATCCACCCAGCAAATACCAAACATACCATATCTTCACTCCGCTCAGCTATTCCAGTCTACTAGTGAAATATTCAAGCTGTCATTCAATATTCATAAGTGACTGGTGAGATGCTACCAACCTCTAAAAATACCTACAAACGCGTAACAGAATATAAAGTATTCATGCTGGTATGAAACCTTTCGCCGGTCTCGTGACCACTTCTCTCACGTGCAGCAGCTGCATGATGCTGCAGTCAAAGCAGCCGCTGCTGTTTTCATGATTATTTTTACTTTTGGATTCACACGAAGCTCCGAAGAAAAGAGACAGACCCTTACACAACGCTGGCTCGCTCATTACCAAAGTCAGCTGGACCTTCAATGAATTCTTTTAGCTGGACTCTACCACAATTGTACTCTATATCTAAAGCCATTTTGTTTGATTATTTAAGCAGCTTACTCAAAATATACATTCACTCTGTGTCTTACATGAGGTGCTAGATTCCCATCTTACTCAAAAAGACTCATTTCTAGGATTAAGAATTGTATATGATCTCTTGAACATATAGCTCCTATGAAAATAAAAGCAAGCTGGGTGGAGGAACTAGGAGACAAAACAGATGGATATTTTAAACAGCGCCTTACAGAGTGAACACCTCTTGTGCAAAATTAAATATAATACAAATAAACGTCCGGCACAGAGCCTATTTTTCCAAAACAAGACTTAGAAAAATGTATCCACATTAAATGCTAAATATAACAATGCTGACACAGCTCTACCAATCTAACCCACATGTTCTGGTCATGGTTACAGAAACAGCACTGGTTTCCAATCTAAAGCAGTAGCAGTTTATTATTTAATATTTTATTCACTTTCTTGGCAAAATCCTTGCCAACTTTGGATTTGGTAAAACTGTGTTCACTACTTAGTAACCTGATTTAAAGATGTGCTGGTTAGCATCAACATACAGGAGTAATTGTGAGACTTTTGACGTAAATTAATGTGGTCTTGTTTAATTCCGTATTATTTGCTGTGTTTTTTTGTGTATTTGTTTATTTTTACCCTCCTGCTTCTCTGGGTGAGGTTCACACAAGTATATTACTAGTATGCGATGACCGTAATGCTTGACAATGTTACCTATAAAAAAATAATAATAACAAAAGAGTTCACCTGGTGTGGGTTTACCTGGATGTGAGGGTGAAGATCAAATGACTGATTGTCTAGATAAAAACATAGAAAGACAGTTTCCTGATGTTTTATTTAATATACAATCTTTTACAGTAATAATTAAATATAGCTCCACCTTGTTCCTGTGCTTATTTCTAGTTCTGGTAGCTTTTAAAGTCACATAAAGGTACAAACTAGCTTCAGAAATATTAAAACATATCTGCCATTGCGTTACTACTGAGGTATTTAGTGGACTGTAAAAGATTTGGTATGGGACAGATCTGGTATTCGTTATGAGGAGAAGCACCGTGCAGTGGAGCCAACAATGATGCAGGATGTGGGACACACCCTTTAAACAACACACACACACGCACACACATGCACACAAAGAGCCCTCAGCTGACCAAAAGCTGGAACTTACACCACTATTGTGGAATTTGATGGAGAACAGTGAGAGATAATTAAAGAAACACTGGAAAGTTCCCTCCGTGATTCAGTGTGGGTGCTCCTAGCGTCTGATAGTTGATATTTGGGCTGAAGTAAAGACAGTCTTTATTTCTCCATATTTTTGCCAATGGGTGTGTCTTGGCTGCACTTCGTCAGACCTTCAAGTACAGCCACAGAGGCTTCATCAATTAAGATGCTGTCATGGGCGCCCAGAAATTCTCTCTATGACATCATGTTGCATCACATCAAACTGACTCAGGTGGCGCTGGGCTGAAAACCCTCAGTGAAACCACAGTTGCTACGCGCTTAAGCTTGTGTCACTAAAGAATAGAAAACCACTGTTGAATGAATATTACGGCCTTAGAAAAACACAAGATTCTTGGGATGGGATCACACAATTTAATTTCATCTTTGTGGGAAAAGATTTACACCAATCAGCTGCTTTGTAATGCTGCGAGGATAGAAAGGCATTCCTTCTGAGCTCATTTGACAGCGCAGGATGAAGAACTGATTCTGTAAATCATCATTCCTGTGGTCTTGTCTGAGCTGCTGTCTGAAGCCAGCTGGTACCCCTCACATAAGTCAGCGTATGGTACCGGGGTGGATGGGGATGAAGACTGAAGGTTCAGTGTCAGAAGGAAAGGGAGTGTAAGGAGTCATTAGTGCAACTTTGGGTGAAATAAGGGACTGAGGATAAAGTAAGAGGTGATGCAGTCTGATAACGTCTCCAGGATTGCTCAGGGTGGAGTTTAAGAGAGTTCATGTGACCTGCTGCAGACACAGAGATATGTGGGATTTGTACAGGGTGGGGCAGGTGTGACCGAACAGTAAAGGCCTGTATTAGCCGGTGGGGTCTTTCAGAACAGCTCAGTGGTTTATCTCTATACCAGGAAATGTAAATTATTGACCAACATCTGCCATCCTGTTCAGTGAAAAACCTGGTTCCTTTTATTCAAAAGAGGCCATCACATGAATCTTACAACTGGATCAAAGCTTTCTTTCGGTGGGGAGTGTTTACTCAAACAGCATCCTGCTTGCTGGCTGACATCAGAGGCTCTTCGCGGTTACAACAGTCCCTGCTTTTCTTAGACCTGTTACATTCTGCTCTCTGCTAGTCTGTCCAGCAAACCCCAGTTATGTAATAAGGACGTGGGCCAGATGAGCTGAAGAAAAGACTCTTTAGCTCTCCACCTCTGCCCGCAGTGTGGAGCAGCTCAACTATTATTCACTGGAATGTTTTCCTCCTATGTTTTTCCAGGGGGACCGAGACCCCGAAGCCTCGGGGCTGATGAATCAGTCCTCTGAGAGTCTGTCTGTGTTTTCTTAATCTGGAGTAAATAATTTCAAGTTGACTGACGAGTAACCCTTAAGAGAAACCACTTAACAAAGACATTTCTAATTTCATCATGATACACACCCCAAAAATCAGACACTCAAAACCAGGAAAGAAACACATTGCTCACCAGATGTAGTTTTTTCATCCACATAAGGATCAATTTTGGTTCAGTCAGCCACAAAGTCAGCAAGCTGTAAACCAGCAAACAACAACTAAAGAAGTAAAACCAGAGCGACTTTTAAAAAGGTCTTTTATTCAAATAGTTGTTGTCAGTATATGTTAGTTGTCATGAGTTCTGTATAAATTTCCTTAAACAAATCAGAAGAAGCTCCATGAGGCTACCCTCTTTGTTCTGGATGTATGCCTACAATAAATAAACAGAAAAGTTAAAAACATACTTTCACCTAAAAAGCACTAAATTACTGATCCTAACATTTAGCAGGTCATGGTAGGGCTGGCAATTAATCGAATCTTAATCGCAATTACGATCTGGGTTTTTAACGATCATAAAAATGAAATGGTCCGATTATTTTTTGTCCTTTGATTTGTGTTGTTTTCAAATCGAGCGCAACTGTCATTGCAGCGCTTTGCTGCAGACTC
>CM047992.1:2942697-2979437 GCA_026261665.1 Melanotaenia duboulayi | reverse complement strand
TTATAATTTTCTATGTAAACTTGCGCGAGGAAGCGAAAATCGCTGCCCTCCTCCAGCCAAGCGACAGGCGTGCATGTAAAATGTTGCCTTTGTGCACGCAGACGTACACACGGGGGCTTGCGATGCAACACAAAAAAAAATAGAAAAATGTTCAATTTTTGTGAGTTGCGACTAAATAATCCACCAGCTCCCAGAKTCACAGAGCGACAAACGTTACAAACAAACAGAACTTTTTTCTCAATTAACACAGTGAACAATCCGGGATTTAAAAAAAAAAAAAAATTAAACCAGGCCACGGCCAGCTCAACAAATAGGACGCATGTTTGATCTTTTTCAAACTGACCTCAGCCTGAATGGTCATGTTGCATTTCATCTGACTGAAGTGAGACAGACATCACAATTCTCTACTGGAGGAGGCGGATCAAATGTAAACAATGGAAGAAACAAGGATTTTTTTCAGCTCTAATTGCACAACAACTGTGAAACTGACACACAAACGCTAACAAGTGTAGCATCCATATTTACCTTTGCAAAGACAGCACGCTGAGTGTGACATCATGTCTACCTCTGTGCATGCAGGTTATTTCAGGGCCATAGATGGTTCATACTGGAGTCTGATGACAGTCATGTTAGATTATAATGTGAAAAACTACATTAAAACCTAAGGTGAACGTGGTCTAAGAAACACTTAAGTTGTCCTAAATGAATTAAGAATACTTAATGATCTAAAAAGAAAAAAAAGCTGCATATGTTTCTCATGAAGCTTCAGGCTGAGAGTTTACAAGCTGGCAAACATCACCAGAACACGAGCAGCCTCCATCAAGCTCACCCCACCACCTGCAGAGGATCCATGGATGATGAAGCCACTGGTACGAGAGAATGCCATGTATTTAAAACAAAAAAAGACGTGTCTGGCTGGTTGAGCAGCCATAAACAGGCAGAAAATACAGCCAATGAAAAGCTCATTTAACTAAATTCAAGTCCAGGAAGATAATTCTCATGAAAAAAGTAAATCCAAGCCGAAGCAGCCCCGTGATGCATTTCAGAGCTTTAAATGTTTAGTTTCATCCAGTTCAGTAAAGCCATAACTTAAACTTTGCTTTTAAAACTAATACTATGTTTTTCTATTTGACATCTGGACTTCACGTAATTTTAATAACCATTAATGTATGTGGTGGGGTAATGATAAACACAACAATCTTTAAAATCTATTAAAACAGGAAAGAGTACGACATTGTATCTATTTACATGTTTTCCTTACATGTTAGATCTTTGTTTTTACTTCTACACTGCATGTGACGTAGATCTGCAGCCGCAGACCAAACACTGCTGAACACGATGAACTGAATGATCTGTTCGTTCCAGTTGATTCTTCCAGGCTGAGTTACAAATCTGCTAACCCTAAAATTTTCTGACAACATTAATAATGAATCAAAAATAAAATAACAGGCTTGATCATCTCTTGTTAAACCAGTCGGTCCTGTGTGTCCTTTTATTACTCTGATTACTGCACAAATCTTTGTGAAGGCGTTCGTGAGGCTATTATCTCAGCTGTGCTAATTTTCTTATATCAACATTTGTTTATATTCTCTATATTGACTGATTATCTCACTTTTCTTTTTGTCTTTTCAAAGAAAGACCTTCCTGCCACCAACATAAGGATTTAAACCAAACATATGCCTCAATAAAAGCAAACAGACTTAAAGGAAATCGAATCTGAAGAATATTTAATACTTGCTCAAGAACAAAAATAATCACAAGACCATATAAACAAATATTCCCTAAAACTCTGATTCATGAGCTGGTGTTGGTGTTGGGATGTGTAATATTAGGTGTAACTATGAGGAATGTTGGTGCTCCTAAAATCCCAGATTGAAGCCCAGATGGTTCTAGAAAAACTAGAAAAGCTGCCACTTGCTTGTGTAGGTGGAAGGAGGGGTGGGAGTATGTGTTTAAGTGGTGGAGGTGATGGTGGTGCAGAAGCACCTGACTGGGTATTAAACGTGTTTGTAATCTGCAACCAAGGGAATGAATAGATAAGTGATTTCTATCAGAAATACTAACATGGCTCTAATACATACGAATAAATAGAAATCTGTGGAGGAAAACAACGACATGCACACACACCTGTACCATCATATCCATGTAAAATTAAATCAAGCTTAGTGTTAGGTCACAATAGTGATGTTACAATTATAGATATTCTTGGTACAATTGTTAGAGATTTTACCATTATTACAATTTTACATTTCTTTTGAACCTGAGTATTTTTAGCAGAATAGCTGCTGTTTGAAACAGAAAAAATACCAGAACAAGGGAAATGAACAAAGAAACAAAATCATATATGTGTAATTAAATGTAGTTTCTTCTACGGCGCAAGATTTCATTTCAGTTCTCTGTCAGGTAAACTTTAATGTAATTTAACTCAGTAACTGTGCATTTACCTTTGCTTTAGCATAAAAACAGTGGTGGTTATCCTGCAGGTGATGAAACATTCAACTATTTTAAAACCCTCTTAATCCAATGCAGATCACAAAGTGGGGTGGGGGCAGCGGCTACTAGGCCAGATGCAGGGTGGCCAGTTCACCAGGCCGTTTCAGGGCCATGGTGACACATTTTTAATGACTCCAGCTTTCTTCATGACAGGCCTTACAGGCTTATGGTCCCCCACAAGACACCGTAGTTTAGTTTAGATCATTTATTTCGAACATGTAATAAGCAAACAAATAACCATATGTTAATGGAGAGACAAAATTAATTAAAAAATTAAAAATAAGCAACCATAACTGAAACTACATGTTCTATTTACATATTTGAAAAGAATATGGCCAATTATTTCTATCGCCAAAGAAACCTGACGAGGACGACTTCGTTTGGAAGAAATAACTCTTCCTCGGCTGTTAATCTCCACTCTAATGGGCTCGACACACAGAGGCGGCGGCGCTCCTTCTCCATTCATTTCTTATGGAACTTGTGCACTGAGCCGAGAATTGCTGCCCTCCTCCGACAGGCAACATTTGTGCACGTGAAATGTTCGCTCGTTCACGTAGATGTGCGCACGGGGGCTTGCGACACAACACAATAGAAAAATGTTGCATGGCACTACAACCAACCAGCATGGCTTCATTGACTGACCAATGAGCTGAGAGCAGGCTGAACAGCTATACTTTCAACATGGAGGAACAGATCTTTTTAACTGTGTCTGACTTGCCCATACTTTACGATATTTCACACCAAGATTATAAAGATGTAGATAAAAAGGCAGCCGTGTGGCGCCAGGGCGAATTTGTCTGAACACAGGTCCTGGATTTATCTGGATCAGCTTTGAGGTTCATCATCAAATGATGATATTCAGCATGCCGTTTCCTTGTTTGTAAAATATGATGAACCCAGTGTTGTCTTTTCTCTTTTTTACAATAGAGTCAACAGCAAGATTTCTGTCAAATCAAGCAAAATCTTCTGACTTTCATCCTTCATGCCTTGTCTGTCAGGAACTGCTTTGAAAATGTCAAAATTCCCTCAAATATCATAACCAATATAAATTCTTGGAGAAAAGTGATTGGAGTCATTGTGGCATTTAATACTGTGATTATGAAATCAAGTAATCGTGCCATCTACTGCAACACCAGACAACACAGACTAAGACAGATGAAGGCTGTGGCTTTTCACACTCGTCTTCTTGCACCGACCTCAACCAGGTGTGTGCGTTTTGGTCAGTGTCAAACACCTCTTAATTTCAGAAACCTGCAGTAATTCTGTTATGACAGGGCAACTTTTTACTGCATGAGTTAAAAAAAATCTACTTATTCAAACAATAACTGTTTTGTTCTACGTTCTCTGCTTTGATTAGTTTCTTTCCCAAACACCAGACAGGAGTTTCCCACTTTCTAGCTATAAATTTACTAAATGTATTTCATAGTATAATCCCTCTGACTTCAATCTACTTTACTATAAAACATATTCATCAATAGCTGAACTTTGAAGTGGATATCAACCTGCAAAGCGACTCCACTGAGAGAGCTAAATCATGATTAAATGGAAATTAAAGAGGGAGAGTCTGGCAGGAAACCAGAGTCTTCAAGCTAAATGCAGAGCTTCTTAGTTTAGCACCACACCAGTCTAAACTGGCATGCTCCAACCGTGATTGTAGATAAGATTGCAGGTGAGTGTAGGGCAGCTTGGCAACCATACAGCTGCAGACAACTTTAAGCAACAGTGGCAGCGGTCAAAGGATGTCCAGCGTCAATCCCATTGGTGCAACCTCTTTAATCCTTCTAAGACATACAAGATCTGCTGCTAAACTAAGCAGTCCTCTTTCAGTCAATCCCACAGACAGCTATGCTCCAATACCGTGTCACGAATAATGGCAGAAGACTGCCTGAACCCTTTCTCTGCTGCATACGGCCTTCAGGGAAGTGAATTGGCTACAAAAACTGAGGTTTGAAACAATAAATAGCTGCAATGCCAGCATGGTATTTTATTATAACGAGTTGTTTAGATTAAGAAATAGACGTAGCATGCCTCTGATCAATTACTACATTGAATAATCAGGACATAATGCTGTCCAGCAGATGCTATACTGGCAAAGATGACAGATTTTTCCACCTGACACATAGTTGAGCCATTCAGCTGAGCCTTATTAGTCTTACGGTGGTTTCTATTGATGAAGACTTCAACCTAAGAGCTTTTCACACAGAAGAAAGCTTTACAGCTAGCCTGAAAGAGGGTCTTGTAAGATGAAATCTTTGTGAAGAGACTCACATCTGCATAACAAGAGGCGAGGCAAACCAAATCCAATCTATCAAATATGGTGATGGCAGTGAAACTGAATGAATGGACCAGGCTCTGTGGTTCCACGCCCCAACTTTGTGTGTGCTTTCTCATTTCTCCCACATAATGAGGACAAAAACCTGACTGCACACAAAATTATAGGGACTTCTTGTAAATGTAGGACAGCAACTTTGTCTTCATAGGTAAAAAGTAATTTCTGAGGCGTAAGCCTTGGTTTTAGAAACAGTGTTAGAATCAGGTTATGGTCAGGTTTAGGACAGGGATTAATTAGGGCCCAATGAAATCCACTATATTCTGTATTTTACAATTAACTCTACCTTCATTGTCTAATTCGATGATTCCCTCCATGTTTTTCCATCACAAAAATTATACCCTATGATTCACGTCTGACATTCAGCTGGTATGATGAAGATTAGGGTAAGAGTCTAATGTTTTGTGTCATTAGTCCTTATGGTCAATATAAACCAGACGCGTGTGTGCTCATTGAAATCTAACCCACACTTTTTAGTAAGAGGACAGAAACGACTGCTAGAGATGGGTTTGAGGAACAATACATTTGACACCTTCCCAGAAGTTTGACCTTCATCCAGGCTGTGTGAGTGTTATCCCAACGGACCAGCTCTGAAAATGAGACAATGTACGTCCCTGTAATGTGAGAGCTCAACATTAAGAGGGAGAGGTGATGAGGGGAGACAGGAAAGAGAAGATTAGTACTACAGTCTCCAGGTAACAGTCATAAACATAGTCAAAGCAAGACCGAACACAGAGCGAATCAATGAAAGCACTGCGTAATTATATGATGACAAAGACCAGCGATTGTGGTGGTTAAACAAATGAAAGGGTAATATTACACAGCATGTTTGTGTGCATGTTTTATGCTTTTTTTTTGCTATACAGCAAGAAAGAAGGTGAATATTACACCTGCTATAGAGTCCTTCCACTCATAATGTAAAACTAAGCTGCATGTGATTCAGCCTGAGTATACTTTCCCTTAAGAAAATATCCCTGTTCCTCCAACTTTCTTCTTGAGATGTTAACCACAAATTACATGATTCATTAATGAGGTTTAATTCCTTCTTTGATTAGGCCACCACAAACTGGGCAATAGAGATTCCTGGCACATATTATGTCTTCTGGCCAATAATGCCAAGATAAAGACATTTTGTACTCAGTGAACCTAATGTGACAGCTGTAAAACAAAATTGCAACGTACACCCACATCTTTCGTCAGACTGTAAAAGCACATCCTGTGATGATGGTCTCCAAAAGCACACAGTGCTCCTTTCAAATCACCCGGAGCACGCAGTCTGACGATGGAAAATGTTTGCTAGTAAAAATGTTGGAAAAATGGGAAACTAAGAAACACATGAGCTGATCGTGGCCGAGCCAGTGCAGCGTAGCGCTGTCCAACACGGGTCTCTGAGGAGGGTGACGCAATGCGGGACGGGAGGGGATGTTGAGGAGAGAGGAGAGGAGGCACAAAAATGTTGACTATTACGAGCTCGAGCCCCCTCCTCCTCCACCAAGTCCGTGGCAGTCCCACCCAACGCTGAGGCCCATCTGGAGTGCCTCGTGACCCAACTGATTAAAAGCAGTTGGGGCCTTCGGTGAGATACGGCCAGAAGAATGTTGAGGCTGTGGAAAGGCCCAGAATAAGTGTCTATGAGGTGTGCAAATGTCTGCAATGTGTATGTGATACTGTGCATGCTCTGTATGGTGTGCTTGGATCACATGTGTGTATGCAGGCCACATGTCCATTAGTGGCAGTCAACAGCAATCAATCAAATCTGAGAATAAATGGCCCCGAGTTAGGTTGATGGATGCCCCCACTGGGACCGATGGGATGGCTGAATGGGAGCATAGCTGCACCTGAATCACAGCTCTGTCCCCTTGTGCTCCTTGACCCCATTAGAGTCTACACAACAGCTCTTACTGATCTGACACTTAGGATATAGCCGTCAGCATCTACAGTAATGGCAACCAGTAGAAACCTAAAATGTCTCCAATGGAGGCTCAAACATTGTCACAAGCTACCCATCTGCTCTTCATCTAACCTGTATATGTACAGTATTTACTAGCTGAACCCGTTGTGCAGCTTCACATTGGTCAAATGCAAACCAGGCTCCTCCCTGCTAAAGAAGCATGACATAAGAGCCACGGTCGATCTTTACTGCTGTAGTCCCAACAGGGGCTCCAACATGCAGTTAATGTTAACCTAACATGCGTTTTACTGCATAATTGAGTAATGAAGAGATGAGAGAGAAGGAAAAACCACAGGACCAAGGCTGCACCAAAAAGCTGCCAGAGAAGTATCATGTGGTGAAGGCTGACTGTTTCGTTATAAAAGTGGTGTTTTTATGAGCCTTGCAGCTGTCAGCGATACTTTCATTATCATGCGCACATGCCAAAACTAAAGACTGCACTAACAACACTGTCCCCCTCACCCCCCTTTGTCACAATCTATCAATCAAAGTGATCAACTGCTGTTAAAAGTGCAGAATCATGCCATGTAATTGAATTCATAACTTAGAATTTAGTTAGGCTAATACAAGCCAATTAAAGCTAGAACCATCTGGCTGCTTCTTTTCTTCCCATAACTGTTTGGCTGCCTTGAATGCATTCATTGCATTTCCGTCCTATCTGACACTGTTAGTTTATACTTAAAAAAAATATGGTACAACAGGGATCATATACAAATATTCAAGAAGCTGCATTTTGCTCTGCTGGAAACTGACGGATGTAAAATTGATTTATTTTGTTGATCTTTTTATGGTACAGACTGTCAACCTTGCTAGCTATTGCACTGTTGTAACAATATCCTAACACACCAGGAAGTGCTGGCATAGTTATGCCCATGTCACTCTACCTTAGCTGACCCTCAGCAGAGAATAAAACATGTCACAAACAGCACAACAACTTCCAGTTCGATTTACAGCCTGGAGACATGTATTCCACTCCCTGGGTTTCCAAATATTTCAACAGATCATTGTGCAAAGGAAATGGCATCCACAGCAGTTGATGTGTGTTCTGTAGCTTAATCCTTAATGCTAAAAATCTACACGTACATTTATTTTATTTTTAAATGATGATGATGATTAAGTCCTCTAAATTAACATTTCTTAACTGAGGCATTCAGAGAATGTCGGGGGTTGGTGGGAACTTAGGTAAAAGATAAGATTGATGCTTCTTACTGTGCAGATAGATTACTGTACTGCATGCATTGGGATTCAGCCAGGTCCTCCATATACAATCCAAATACTGCAATCTCAGGGTGGTGTTTAGCTCCCACTTTCCCATTAGTTTTAAAACTGTAGGAAAGTGTCCAGATTTTTGACCGGTACTGTACATTTTAATAGTCGGGGGCGGTAGGGGAAGTGGATGGGGGGCACTGGCTTAAAAAGGTTGAGAATCATCGTTCTAAACCGACACACATCTTCAAATATGTGCGAAACAGCTTATTTGAAGTTGTGTGCCTGTGATAAAGGACTCTGTGCAGTACTAAACGCAGTAGGTCTCCAATCCATGATGACCACACCCAGAACAGGTGGAAACAATGAAAACCTCTTCATCTCTTCCTCCTTCTCTTCATCCACTAACCTTTGCTATTATCTGCACCTCACTGGACACTTTACACCACCTACATCTCAATCTCTCTTCATGCTTGTATCTCTTTCATCCACCCTGCATTTGCTCAAACATATTCTTTGCATCAGATGGTTTTATGGTCATGAATGAGCCATTTTACAAAGAGGGTGGGTCCACTGAATTCTCCATCGCCACAGTAAACACCCAGTCAGCTAGTGATCCACACACTCTGGCATGCTAAACCCTTTAAAAAAGAAAAGGAAAACAGATGGATGTCATTTGTGTTAGAAAAGCAGAAAATGACAGTGGAATACAATTGCAGAGAAAATGAAGATGCATGTAAAACGGCACATTTTTAGCTAATTTGGTGCCGTCTTCCACTGCTGACATCACCTGTGACGCTGTCAGCTTGGTTTTGCTTGCAATTCATCACCACTGATGTAATGGTCAGGGCTCAGCCCCTCTCTGTCCCGCTGTCAGGCGGCATAGGTGTGGATGTGCTCTGAATGTTAATGCAGCCGTCAGCATCAGAACAAAGCGGTGCACACATGCTGACTGCTGGAGGACAGAGGGCATTATTATTACTGTGAAGCCTGTACCGTGTGTGACGCCTGCCCAATCATGAGCTTGTCTCTTAACAGGCAGCCAGTTAGCACCTTTTTTACTGTAATGCCTCAGGGTTTTGTGAAGAAAACAGCAAAATATGGTGGGCTCAACATTTTAAAGCTGGAAGGACAGAAGAAGGACATTTTTTTTTGTAAGTTTTACACAAATATTGGAAAAGAAATATTCTCGCTTAGTCACTGACAAATCTACCACAGCTTAATGAGATTGCAGGGGATGGGTGTTTTGCTCTCATAGTTGTGATAGCCATAGCTGGGAGAGACGGAGTATGGACAGGGTGACCGACACACACCAGTGATCCATAGATTCTCTGTCACGACTCTGCAGCGGAATTAATCAACCCCACTTGGCTCCACCCTTTTACTGTCACAAATGACGTAACCACTCAGAGTAAGATGATGAGTAAGAAAAACACACACACACACATCACCATAGCAACCCTCATCTCTTGCAGCATGTCGGTGATATTTACAATATTACCTCAAGAGAGATTAAAGGGGGTGGGGGGTACAAAAGGGCCTGTGTAAACAGTTATGGATGAAAACAAAATGCCACCTTCCAAAGAAAACAATCCCACATGCATGCTCTAACAGCTCCACCCACTGGCGATGCCCCCCTCCCCCCAGCCCCGTCTGCATTGCACCAAAGAGCGCTGCATCTTTTCCAGGCTTGTTTTTTTCAGCAGCGAGGCCAACACACACTTGGCAGCATCCAATTTTTTCTGATTCACAACCTCCGCTGTCTCTCTCTCCATGCTGCCCTCTCCAGCTTAAAAGATTGGCGCGCTTAAAAAAATTACATTTTTATGTGCCATTCCTGTCTGTGTTACCAAGGTTACGTTCCAGGAACGATGTTTTTGTCATTGGATTTATTAAAGCAAGCATCTGGAGACGACTTCTGTCGTTTATTTTCTGCAGAGAGAAACAGCACAACTTTGTGTTTACAGCAGCCCACTGCACATATGTCACTGGGATTATGTGTCTGTGTGGTTGCGTTGGGAGGGGTAGTGAAGGGTTACTGTGGCAGTATGAGGTGAATCAGCATTCTGTTCACGCCTCTTTTCACTACGACTGCTGAGGACTACAGTACAGATCAAATTTACGGCCACAGCACTGCTGCCAGTTAAACACAGCAACGTTGATGCAGCAGGAGGGCACATCTTAATTTTCTTGATGAGTATTAAGTACAATCTGATTCACCATTTTCTGTGACCTAATTGCTTTTCCCACTCTAAAAGATTGACTCATTTAACTCTAGATTTATGCAGTGAGTATGTGTTTCAGTAAACTGATTTGACTTGAGCTTTAACAAAGTGCTTCTTGCAAGAAAATCTTATCAAAAGAGTTTTCAATCTGTGTCACAATGCTTAAACTGTCCATTATGTGTAAACATGAACTTGTCTCAGTGGGAGGCATTACTTCATGGTTTCTGCAAAGCATCCAAACTCCATGCAGTTTCCCTTTGTTTTGATCAGTGTAAAAGGGGGGGTTCAAACCAAAACGTAATCTTTGTGCATCTGGATTTTTTCAGTGTATATAGTAGCCTTAGACATGTTTCCAAATATAACTAAAGCTAATAACACTTAGCTTGTAATGCTGAAAACACATTGCATAGACAAATGTGTTAACATTTATGGAGAAATTATTTTCTATCACGGTACAGCCACCAACTAGATCACTGTGCATCTATTCATGAGAGGCTTAAGCTACTGAACATAGCAAGAAAATACGTCCAACTCACATAGTACCACAGCTCTGGCTAATATTACAGCTCAGCCAAGGAGGANCACCACAGGCTAATATTACAGCTCAGCCAAGGAGGACAACGTCATGTTTCCACCCTGTCACAAGCACACTTCAGTCAGCAAAATGACCGGAAAGGAAAACTTTGGCATAGAAGACTTGTGATTTCTGGAAAGTGACTAAACATACCCACTCACACCAAACGGTCCAGACGGACGGATAGCTATGCTGGCTAGGAGACCATGATTTTATAGTGACCTTAGCAAAGTCAGCCCAAAGATAAATGCTCACCTCAGTAAAAAAAAAAAAAAAAAAGTGAAAATCCACTCTAACACGCAACGTTTCCAACATGTAGTGACACAGTTATGTCAACCAGCCTCCTCTAGCTCATTAAGGAAACTAGCTACAGTCGATCAACCACAGAATCCAACATATTGTCAGCTGTTGCTGCCTGTCCGCTCACTGCTGGATTACAGGTGTTGTTATAAAAGTTGCATCACTGTTTTGAATCATCTGAAAAGGACCAGGAAGACTTGTGTACATACAGAAGATTAAGCCACCACATCCCATCTAGAGACAGCGAAGCCAGTTCCCTAGACTGACTGACTGATTGATTTTATGCTCAAATCAAGCAAAGTAAGACGGGTCAATAAGAGAATCAATGTTCTGACATGTTAGTTTAAAGACAAGTAAATACAGATATATTAATAGTAAATGTTACAGAACATCGTCTAAGGGATAAAACGAAATAAGAAGACCATCTCGGCTTCTATAACACTTAGGAATGAAAAGACTTCTCTGGTGGAAAAATGCACGGATTAAGGTTCTGATGTCAGCTTGGGAATGATATGGAAGTTTTATGACTCTCTCCTTCCCTCCCTTTTTCCCGCCTCATCTCACTGCCCCTCGACTCCTTTCATATGCTAATGGTGGCACAATAGTGCAGGCCAACAGCCTGGAGTTCCTCCCCACAAAGGAGATATGGAGATGGAAGGAGCAAGAGGAGAATAAGACAGACAGACCAGAGCGAGCTGGTGAGGTTCAAACCCAAGGGCCAAACGGGACCTGCAACAAAAAAGAAACCAAAGATCTTCTTTCTACGCTAGATGAAACAGTCAATCTGAAGCTCATTGTCTCCTTAAAATAATTTAAAAATCTATGAAATTTTAGACTGTAGGAATCTTTAACTCAAAGTGGTTAAACTGAACCATTGTTAAAATGCAGAATCTTGAAAATGTTTTGTTAAATCTATAAATCCACTGAAAAGAAAAAAAAAGTTGTTCTGGGAAGATTCCTGGTAAGATTGGTTGTTTCCTGCCGGCCACCCTGCTGTGCTGGGTGTGGTCCATCAGTACTGGGATGTCCGGCTGAGATGGCTGTTGATGAACCACCGAGGAAGCCATCCCCCCTGACGTGAAAAGCTCAGAGCCAGAGGCATCCAGACAAAGAGATGACAAACGCTAACACCCAGACAGCCACCTCTGCCAGCCCTTCAGAGACAGAGAGCAGGTGGGCCAATTAGAGTCCCCAGGGTCCCCCCCCACCCAGACGCAAGCCAACCCTTGAATAATTGCTTTCCTCATCTATGAATTATTAATCCAAGTTGCTCGTTGAGGTTTAGGTATTTGTGACAGCGTGCCCTCTGACACAAACTCTGCTCTTTAAGCCCCCCAGTGCCATGTTTTATCTACTTATTACAAAGACAACAATCAAAGTTAAATAATGCCATTTTTTTAGTGTGCTGTTGACAAGTTATTTACAATCACCGGTTTCACAAAACAAAGCTCATGTACTGTTGGTGATTTGGCCTTTGGGATTTGTTGGGGAGACAGTTGATATTTTCCAGGTCTGCTGCAGTGATTTAGGTTCTTTGTTAAATTGAGATTCTCTCAGCAACGGAGCCAAATGATGGTCCTTCAAAACCATTTTCTTTTTAAATCAGAATCAATTCTTAAGAAACCCCATGTGTTGATACTAGATCTCTTTTCAGGAATGGGGATAATGGCACACATCAGTAAACCATCTCTCTGTGGAGACACAGATAATGTTGTACAAACTAAAGACAAACTGAAGAAGAAAGCTAGAATTCCAAAGAAAAGCCAGACCTTGCATTTTTACACACCAAGGCAGCACCAGTATAAGTTTTATATGTCCACCTGGTGGCATCTAGTGTTCATGTCTGCAGCTCTTCTGGCAACTAGCATAGCTGAGTTAGAATAAATCTGTACACCAGGCATCTGCATGTACCATCGCTTCAAAGACGAACTGATCAAAACTCTGATTTAAGCCCTTTGCTTGTGATTATTGTTGATAATTTCTTTAAGATATGACACAGTTATTTATGAGACTTTTAAAGGGTTAACATTGCAAATCTAAAAGTCTTTACAGGCCAACGTGTTAATAGAGATGGACCAGTTATTGGTGGCAGTGTTGCTGGCTCCCTTTTATCAATCCCACACCAGGTGTTAGCCTGTAAATATTTCATGAGGCCTGGTGCTGTGCTACCGCCGCACAAAGGCTGTTTTCAGCGCCTCGGACAGCAGCGGCTCTCTGGAAACAGAGGCCTGTCAGTTCAGCTTGGGACGCAGACAATTTTCAGCACAGCTAAAATTAAATTAGGGGAAGGGGCAAGCCAGAGAGCAGAGCGGCCACATTGCTCAACACGGCAAGACTTTTTTACTTCTCACATCAGGCATTCCACGGCGAAGTGAAAAAACGGGAGCGAGGGGGAAAAATGCATCAAACAATGAGTTGTCTGTGTGAGTGTCAGGGAAAAAGCCAAGAGGCACGTCGGAGATATGAAGTGATTGTGAGGGTGCCATGCTGACTTCTGTGAATATGGAGACAAAATGATACAGGCTAGATGACATGACAAAGATCACTTCATAAGAAAGATTATTCATATTTTTATGTTCAGATGCTCATTCACTTACATCATTCTCTGAACATAGAAAGCCTTTGAGCTTTTCACACTCCTCAACCCATTCACAGTTCTAAATTAGTAGCCAGTGGGATGAATAACTTGTTGAAAATGTGCCAGTATTTCAGCAGTATACTAACTGAAGATCCATCAAGAAAGTTTATTTACATGATTTTAGTGTCAGGCCACCTGAGGCAGCATGACACACTCTGTATGAAAGAGCAGGGACGTTCAGAGGTCAGCATGCTAAGCACTTCATGGTCTCCTGTTCCTCTTCTGAATGAATGCTGTCTATTAATACCCAACATTTCAGGGATGCCTTTCCTGGAGAACTCCTAAATGCAACAGGGGGCAGAGAGGAGATCAGGTTCATAGGAAGGATGAGGAGAGGTGACCATAATCTGCAGTCCTGTGCCAAAATCTAGATCCACCTCATTTCTTAACATATTACCAGGAAAACAGATAACAGATGCAGAGATTTGCTGAAATATGTGCAAACATAAATAGAAATAAAGACCTGTTGCAACAGATTTTCTAGCTCTTGTGTCATTTGGCATGACTCAGCGCTTTCTCCGTTCCGCTTCCTCTACGATGGCTTCTTGACAGCCGCCCCTCAGCAGAGATTTTCCTAATGGTTACAGGTGACAAGTAAATGGATCTCTTAGGTATAGGTGGCTTTTTTAATTTCTTTTAGGAATTTGCTTTCATATAATGTTAATCTGCTGTAAATATAGAAATATGTGTATTTTTAGGCCTGCCTCTTATTCTTTTGTCCTCTTCTTCTCCAGTTTTCTCTTTTTTTAAAGAACACTGTGAATGCCGTGCCTAATTTTTACCAAAGCAGCTGTTTGGGAATCACTTTGCTGTAAAAACACATTTTTCTGTCTGTCAAACTGTTATTTTTGTAGTATTTCACAGGCAACTAAAGAAATAGAGACCGTGTTATGTGTCTTTGTGACAGGCTGCTGGTGGCTTACGTCAATATTAACCTCATCTTTATGAGAACCACCATACAGAGGGCAGCATGAGACGCAGTCCCAAAGATCTTTGCACACCCTAGGAAGGACCGATCCTTACACCGAACGTGTAGCATACAAAATGACAGGGAGAAACAGCTAAAAGACTCTAGCAAGTACTGGCATCCAAACAAAACACAGTTCAACCCCCAAGCAACTATAGGGCGTGTAACCAAAACATGAGAACAGCACTGTCCACTTTAGAGCTTCAGCCCATTTCGACACTTTAAGCAAACCACACAACCATGGTGTCATACGAAAGCAGAGACTCCGCTGATAACAGAGAAGTCTGTTGTCATCAATGTGGGACAAAAACCCTGCAAGCGAGCAAACAAAGAGTAGAAAACAAATCATAAATCCATATATCGTGTCTCACTTTTGCTGATTTGTTTTCAAATGACTAATTCCACCTCAAAGAAACTCTGACAATGTTCATGAAGGTCCTGGTAGGTTCCATGAAGATAAAGGAGGGATTATAGTGAAGTGTTCACTCTTCCTGACGACTGATAGAGATCATGATCATCAAAATCAGCTGATGGATTTCTGAGATATGTACCTGCATAACCCCTTTGTTAAAACACCTGTAAAACTGCTGCCACCCTCTGGTTTACGCTGAAAGTAATGTGGTCTTCTTTTAGGAGGAGATTTACATTTTTTATTTTGTTTCAAATTAACTCAGTGACACATATCTTGTTTCTGAAATTTCTGTAGTAATTCAGCATGTCTTTTCAATCCAAGTTTATACATACAGCCTGCTGCAAACAAGGCAGAAAAAACAGGCCTTGTTTTTAGACATGTGTTAGGTATCGACAGGAAGAACTGGACTGAAAATGACCGATAAGCAGCTCAAAGAACAACTTTGACATACCTTCAGAAAGCTTGAAGAATTATTGCTTTAAGTTGAGTCTGCTTTAAAATTTTACAAGAGCGTCCTACATCTTCACGGCAAAATACGAAGAAATGCAGAACGGCTTTCAACTTTTTCAGAGTACTGTAAATAACGCCCAAAGACCTGCTGCATGGGCCTGATGTCTGGAAGGATCATTCTATAATCCCAAGGTTGAATCAAATATAAAAATAAAATCAAACTAACCTGATCGCTCCAGGCGCAGTACAGATCGCAGATTAAGCTCCAGTTATTATTAATCACACAGTCCAGAACTTTAAGATGAGCCATTTGCACTGGAAAAATGCAAGCTGCCTGGACACCTGCCCTTCAGCTGTGTGTAACAAACCCTGCTGTGCCCGGAGACACCCCGCTGGCAGCAGTGCTCCTCAAAGCCACCTCGTCCGAGGAGGAGAGAGCGCGAGGAGGCGATATCATCAGCAGAAAGCAAGGGGTTCACCTCCGCTCCCATCTGTGAGCCCAGCGGGTATCCTGTCAGCTGTGGCCGTCTGCCCAGCCACGCTTCATTAACAGTATGTTAATGATTCATGCTGCACACAAACTCAGGGGATTATCTCAAACATAACATTAAAAAAAGGCGTTTTTAAGAATGGTTGGAGTCCATCTGGGTGTCGTGTGGGAGAGGCATCGTCACGGTTACGCAGCAGANGGGGAGTCCATCTGGGTGTCGATGTGTGTGAGAGGCATCGTCACGGTTACGCAGCAGAATCCAAGGTGTGGACTGATGTAGAAAAGGGAATAAAAGATAAAACAAGCTACACTCCTGTCAGTCTCAGCTTTTTGGTGAACCACTCTCTTTTTGATGCACTCTGTGCCTCTTCCCAGCTGGCTGTGCCATCCTGTGCTCGTCTCAGCAGCGGTACCAGGCAGAGGCAACTGGAGATTCAAATCAGCAAGAGATCATTCCACATGAACATGTTCAGGCTGCAATGCAGGAAGCCTTTTCCCTCTTCTCTCGCTGACTCTTAAAGAGTTGCAGTCATTTGACTTAATGTGCACCTTCCCCCACTCACGTTAAACCTCACCAGGTTTCAAGTCATCCTGTATAAAGCCAAAGAGGACTGCTCTACCTCAAAGTCCAAACTGTACTCCTTCTGCATTTTGTCAGCAATGCAGGATGCTGTGTGAAGCCTGTTTATTTCATTACTCTGCAAAAATTCTTCACTCTACGGCAGGAGGTAAGAGGAGTACCGCAGCCCCCACCACTGAGCTGTCCCACTTGGGAAGTCGTCTCTCTTAAAGACGTCCTCTCAGTGTAACATAAAAAAAAAAAGATCCAGCAACAAGAGAAGAAAATCTAACAGGAAAAATTTATTGAGTGGAAGAGAATTACTGGATGACAGTAATTAGCTGTCTGAGATTATTTATGTTGCTTTCACCATGTGATGTGATGAAAAATTATCTAGCTAATAAGCAAGAAGTATCGTGTTTAATAGCATTTCAGTGCTTTTCTTCTGTTTTTGTCTCAGGATGTCAGCAGATCGAACATCAAACAGCATTTATAAGCTGTAAAACCAGCATGTGTAGGTCCACATTTGCTGCCATGTGCAGGCAGATGTTGTGCAAGGATTTTTAACTGAAAGCAGGGCAGACAGCAGCAATTAAACTATAACACACATATTTATTTAAAATAATAGTTAGCCAGCTTGAGAAATCAAGCAGAAACGAGCCTGCTTCAGGTCCGGAGGCTTTTAGGGCTGTGCATCCTCACTAGCCTCACAATTCGATTTGATGATGATTATCTTGTCAACGATTAGATTCGACTCAGCGATGCATCACGATATTTTGCATCCTCAGTTTTCTTTACATTACTTTCTTCACCATGAATACAAGCAGTCATAATTATAAACTTCCTGTTTATTTGTATTTACTTTAGAAATCCCTTTAATCTGTTTGCGCATGCTAACTGCTAGCTTGCCAATGGTATTTTTTTATTGGTTTTTATACATTTTCATGTGAAATCTTACATGATTTTCATGAGACAATGGATGTATTTCCAGTGAGATATTTAGGGGCCTATAAAATCTGTTTTATTTTTTCCCAAATTCCATTTTTGGGGATTCCATTTTTTTTTACCTTTTTTCTTCTATTTTACTACCAAAAACAGCATGTTTTTTATGTAAATTACTAAAACATACACAAATTAAATAGAAATTAACTTAANCCCTATAAAATCAGTTTTATTTTTTCCAAATTCCATTTTTTGGGGATTCCCTTTTTTCCATTATACCTTATGGGAATTCTATTTGTTTTTACATTTTGCTTTTATTTTACTACCAAAAACAGCATTTTTTTTATGTAAATTACTAAAAAATACACAAATTAAATAGAAATTAACTTAAATTTATTGAGGTGACAAACATTATGCAGCACATTAAAGTGCATCAAAAACAAGCAGCATAGTTGAGTTGTCATAAAAAATACAACCAAACATTTTAAACTTTTTCAAAACTTAAAAAGGTTATTTGAGCTGTAGGACTAGTCAGTCCTTGTTTTCCACCTATCAGAGAAATCACCACTGAAATACATGATTGTCAATCTTAGTGTTGAGCTTAGTGAGTGTCCTTGTTTCTCACGTGGCTTTTGGACACCACGCATGTATTTTTACATCTCCAGTCAACAGAATCTGCAAAACATCAGATCATCAGACACATAAAAGTTGTTCTGGAAGTGTACTGAAGACAGAGCCGCTTCGCCATGCTTACATTGTTTTGAAAGGGGAGGGGCTTAGTCTGTGGAAGGGGCTTGTTGTGCCACTCAGACTACATCCATGCAGTTTTCCCCAGACATATGTTCCTCCTCCACAAGATAACAGCATCGCAGACAAATTATGTGGCGATGTTCCGCATTAAAAAACAGATTCCGCTTTAATCGGCCAATTCCGTGATCGCAGAAATTATAAGGCCCTAGATGTTGACGTGTTTTCTATATGTTTGCTTAGTTTTACAGTTTTTAAACGGATTTGGCCTCGAATCTGCCGAGCTGTTAGATCCCGCCACAGACACAAGCCATGGCAGAATATATACTTAACTGATTATGTTCTGTTGCTGCATCAATGCAGAACTGTCCCCGTCCGCATCCCGATGCATCGTAGAAACGATTAAATTTAACACACTAGAGGCTACGCATACAGCCTGATCAGAAAGATCACAGCTGCACAATATCTGAAAGAAAAACTAACCATATTTTCTTTTCTGCCATGTGCTGCAGCATAAAATAAAAACATAAAAGCTGTGGACACAGGAAAATAAAAAGGCTTAAATTTACTGGAAAGAAATTACACCACACCACATCTACTGCAAGGCGCTGTACTGTCTGCATCTGAAATATATCCAGATAAATGCTCTCAGCAAGCAGAACCAGCACGTCATACACTAACTGCAAACTCAGCAACTGCATGACCCATAAACCTTAAATCAGAATCACTTCTCATGTAGATTAGAAATGGAAAAAAAGCAAAAAAAAGTTAATCATTTAATTTTCTGTTAGGCAAAAAAAGCTAAGTTTTTCATTCTTTACATAAAATCATGTGATGCATTTGAAAATATAAGCATTTGGAGGTTGGCAAGACCATCAGCAAGCTCAACCTAAAACTCGCTTCACAAAATATGATGTTTGTCAAACTGCTCTCTGAAGTTTTGCCAAAATCAGATGCAACAAAGACCGTAACACTTTGTGTTTAAAAGCAAATATCAGCAAATCCTTAAGAGCAAAAGGGCTTAAGACTCGCAAACCCAATACCAAGATTTTTAAAGTAGAACACTGCTCAAAATAAGCTACCTTTAAATGTGATGAAAAACAAGCAAAAAATGTTTCTATGAATATCTCCAGCTGAGCGGGCGAAAAGGATTCACATCAGAAGCTTCTTCCTTACAGAAACTACTTAAATCTTTCAGATTCCTGCAGCTATTTAAACATTAGAGGCGTCGCTTCATGTTATTTTGTCTCATGTTGGAATAATCTAAAGCATAACATGCCGAATCAATGAGACAACTGCCTGAATAACATCTACAGAGTAAACAACTGTGACATCATGTAGCAGCACACAGCTGTAAAAAACTCCCCCCTTCCATCACAAGCCAGATATAGTCCAGTAAAGAGTAAAAGCATGCGCCCTGCCCCCCACATCGAAGCCAATATAATCCAATCAATGCTGAGTTATGGATCTCGTGGCGTTCAAACCCAGCCAGAACCACCACGTCCTATTTGAAACGCAGGATCTATGAATGCTGACATCTCAACAGAAAACAGGATGTCAGGAGGAGACGTTTGACTACAACAAAGCAGCTAAAAATGACAGATGTGTTCAGTTACTGAACCGAGTGTAGAAGTGGGGCTGTTAATACACACTTTAATCAACAGCTGGATTAATTTCAGCTGCGAGCAGTCGCTGCTTTACAAGGTTAGGGTCGAAGGCTAATGCCACCTCTGAAAACTGCTTGCTGGGATCTAAATGATCTGATCTGGAAACATTGAATTTTTCCATGTATGTTTAATTATATGTTGGTTTTTGTTTGTTTGTTTTGTAAGCTTTTTTTTTTTTTTAAGAACCAAAATCAGTTTCATACCTTTTTATTTACTTTTTTTAAAGCACCCTAAAAAAAGTCCCACAAACTGAAGACAGCTTAGATCCGTGTTTCCCAAACTTATTTTCAGGGGACCCACTTTTTAAAGTTGACAAATGTGACCTAAATTTACATGAGCTTATAAATCATGAAGAACATTTGTGCACTAACAAAACATTTCTGATTATTTTTATTGTTACTTAAGCATCCACTTAACAACTATTTTAAAAGACAAACATCTGATAAACTCACAACTTTTTTATTCGTCTGTTGGTGACAACAACAAGTAAAATGCAGCGAGGGGAAATAAGAAAGGACGAGTTAAAAAGTTCTTATTCAATTACATGAAACATGTAAATGACAATTTATACTTCTCCCTATTTTCAATAAAACCAAACCTTTCGTATAACATTTAATGTTTTGCATATTGGAACAATAAGAAAATTAAGTTATATCTAAAATGTTTCTCATTGAATTATTTTATTATAAGCTCCCTCATGTGGCTGATAGGTGAACTGCATACATACATTTTGATCAAGAGTACAGCGGGCTAAAAAAAGTAATTCACTTGGTGACCCATAGAAAATCACCTGCGACCCACTCGTGGGTCGAGACCCCGTCTTTGGGAATGACTGGCTTAGATGACGTCCGGTAGTTTCTCTGGTAACAACTGCTAGTTTGCATTGAAGTGGTTGAGGTTAGAAATATATCATATAATATAATCTCACAGTGACTTGAACAACATTCAGTCCAGAACAGCAATAATTTCAACACTATGCGACCTTTCTGTCATCCACTCATGAAATATTCCTTTACCAGAGCACTGTTGTTCATTACGACTCTTAATACTGAGAAAATTATGTGGTTTCCTGCCAAGACTCTAAACCCCACATCAACAACACGGGCTACAGATGCTCCTGATAACACGTTATATACGGTAATTCTCATGTTGTTACTTCGCATGTTGATATTTGTGCTTTACATAAAGAATAATAAAGCTACGGGGAAATTTTGTACAGAAAAGTGTGAAAGGTCATATAAAAAATGCGACTTTTCAGATGTGCATCCACCACAAGGCTGCAGTCTATAAAATCTTCCAGCTACTCCACAGTGCATTGCATAAGCTATGAAACATGTCAGGTGCAGAGGGAAAGGCTGGAAAACAAGTGTGAATACTGCATTAAGAAATCTGCTTTCCACATAAGCTGAACACTTGCACAACTGACACACACACGCAGAGATGACCAATGTCATGCTTCAGAGCCAAAGATGGAGCCAGATAGGGGGTGCAAGCATTGACAGATGCCTTGAGCATGTGTAATGGATAGTGTCTCAGGCTCACTGAGCATTAGACTGGTTCTGTTCAGCTCGCCTGCCTGCACCAGAAACCCCCCAAACCCCATCGCACTTGGTTTTTCCCTCCCTTAATTTGATGAGGGATAGGGCATCCATGCAGAAGAAACTATGATATTGAGCCAACTGGCAACAAAGGAACACGAAACGGAAGAAGAGGGGCATTTTGCCAGTGATTAAACTCTTGTCTGTGCTGACACTTTCCTGTTCCCTCCCTTACTCCCTCTACAAATTGAACGTCCATCTATGCTCACAAATAGAGTAACAGCATCCAGTATGAGTTAGCAGCAGGCAGAGGAGCCATGCTGAGCCTGAACGTCACTCCTCCACAAGGGGCAGAGATAAATGTGCCGCCCCAACACACTTACGGACACATATGGGTGACCTTGATTCAGGTGCAACACAACTAAGCTTTCCTTTTTTGTCTCTTCTGGGGTTAAAAAAAGGAAGGGAAAGTTTAATTCCAACAAGAGATGTCAAAACACACAACATCACTGTGTTGAATTAACAGGGAGATCTGGTGTCCCAAGACTAGGAAAAGCCTTCAGAGAACTTGCCCTTTAATTGCAATGACACCTTCACAGTGTTAGGACAGAAATCATGTCATATCCAGGTCAGACTCTCATGTGCTGAATATGAAAGAACCCTGATGTGATGCACAAGACACATTTGCTTCTCAGATGCATGCAAATCAAAATCATTGCCTCTGCTTTGACGGATGAGCTGCCATGGCTCCTAACACTGGACCATTGTCCTTTTGAGACCCTGTATTCCTGTTCTGGAAAGATTTTTTTTATAATGACTGAAATAAACCATCAGACTTTTAAGAAATGAGACCATAGAGTGCCGCTTTAGAGCTGGGATCCAAGTTGTCTTTAGACACATCCAGCTGGGTCTGTGCTTCTCCTAAAATGACAAATTTGTGACCAACACTTCCAAATCCGCTGCTATTATAGCAGCATTCAGGAGAAAAGACGATGATTCCAGGACAGTGATTCTATTTTTCCCTCAACAGTCATCTTTCCACGAGTTAAATATAGCATCACTGAAAACACACGGGAATTGAAGGCAAGCATATGAACGAGGGAGGAAAAAATAAAAAATAGTAGGAGGTTTATAGTTAGGAGGAGCTATATTTAGTACAAAGCAGAGACCATCGCTCAGACTGCTATTCGTCTCATCCTCCTCACTGTGAATGAATGATGTGGTTAATGTATCCTCAAGAGTTTTACTGCTACCTTTACCATTTACGATAAAAAGGTATAAATAAAAAGGTATAAATGTAGCTCTTCACCAAAGAGAAGATTCAGTACAACCCACTGTTTTTTCTTTAGCTAGGCATATAAAAAGCAAACAAAAGCAGCTAAAAATTAACATTTTTTTCAGTAACACCCGAGATAAGGGCCTCAGCTGCTCACAGCCACCCTGCCAGTATGAGTTTGACAGCAGGTTGAGTAGAGAGATAGACAGGCATTGTAAACATGGGGTGTTTTTCTCTTAATGATCAGAGCAGCTGTGCCTAAATTACCACAGCGTTGATCCCATGCTTTTGGCAGCAGCAGGGTGGGGTGCATCTGTTTGTGCTCCAGGGTTCATCTTAGAGAAGACACCCCTTCAAATCTCCCTCATTAGCAACCCACAATGATGCAGGATAGCCTCCTCTCGCCTGGGGTCTTAGCTCCCAATAGATTCTGGTAAGTCTCAGGTAAGTCACATCTTCTGCAGGGATGCAGATGTGTACTTTTTTTCTTATTAGGCTGTGAAAAAAACATGCTACAACTCACAGAAGTGAGTAACAGCTCATTCAGAGATGGGTTTCAGAGAACAAGACATTCGTGGAAAATTAGTTTCTGTTATCAAGTTTTTGCTGAACAGCTGGAAGCTTCCGAGGATGTGGTGGTTTTAGTTTTCCGCAGAGGGACGGTTGAGTGCTGTTGTGTGAAGCACTTATTAGATTGCAAAAATGGATACAAGCTAAACCCTCACCACAGTAACACTTACTGCAGCTGGAGAGCAGAAAAGGAAAAATCTTGGTTCAGTTTTCGAGTCAGTGTGTGCAAACTGGCTGGTACTTGATGCATACATAGTTCTACCCTTAACCTTCACACACATACGTATCTTTAAGAATTTTCAAATTCTAGTGGATGATTATTGGTCATGGAAATCATATACATTATTAATTTAATAATTATTTATTTTTATGCCACCACCAAACCACTTCTACTTGAAATGAAAACATAATAAAAAAGCTCTGCTTGTCTTTCAGGCTTTCTAAATAAAAACTGCAGGCTGCAGATAAACCATGTGCACAGCAGAGGATGGAGGTGTAAGTAGATGTCAGTAAAATGGGCATTAATTCTATTAAATGGTAAAACGCAACATGAAAATGTGACTTTTTTGTCTGTTTCAGTTTTTCACAAAAATGAAGATGACTGTGATGATTATGCAACTGTGGTTTCACTGATCTAGAAGTTCTTTTGTTTATGGTCTATGGCCTACATGTCCAAGTATACCATAAGTCTAAAAGCACATTGTAAAAGTGTGGATACCGAATTCTCCTGCAGAGGTTAGCTGGTGCAATCTGTGCAGTCACGAATACACTGCCTGTCCAAAAAAAAAAGTCACCACCTGGATTTAACTTAGCAAATAGGTAAGAGCCTCCCATTAGATAATTACTGCATGGATGATCTTTTTTCTTTCATGATCGTGATCCGCGATCACTTAAACGTTTGGTAAAATCAAATCATAAAAAGACAACAATTATTGTGACGTTGCAGAAGCTTTCAGAAATGATGCCACAGCAAATGCATGCTGTAATCAAAGCTAAAGGCAGTCCAACAAAATATTAGTGTGTGACTTTTTATTTATTTATTTTATTTTTTCAACAGGCAGTCTAAGTGGGCTGCATGTGGTCAGCTGCAAACCAGCTTGATGGACACTTCTAAACAGAAGAATGGCTAAATTAACATCACATGGGCCTCACTGGCAAGAGCACACAGAAACTATGATCTGCCTTTTGCAGTTTCATGTCAACTACTGTCTTGGAGACACTTTCTGCAATTTCTCCCAAAGTCTGCACATCAACAGTGAGCAACAATCTGCTCCGACCAAAGAGTAAAGACCTTTTTCAGTTATACAGATGTTCTATATACCAGCCTCTGTCAAACATTATCCTTGCTTCTACTCCTTTATAAGAATCTCTTTGTTTTTTGGGATTTTTTTTTTTCAATAAAAACTATCAACAGACACGTGCATTGAGCTGCAACAGTTTCTTTAACTCCGGATATGTCAGGATGCTGAGTTACTCCGTTACCAAAGATTTATGTCATCCAACCTTAGCTAGTTCTGGAACAGTAAGAGGATTACTACCCCACACACACACACACTCAGAGCACTGTTGCCATTTTCTGATGATGGATTAATCCAAAACATGCCACCGCTGCACTGCTGTTATGACATACATCAAGCCTAGCTCGCCTGTGATGGTGATTTTGATGACGTAACCACTGAAACCACGGGAAAAGGATGAGCTTGACAATGTGCCATTTTTCCGAGTTTAGCACGCAGACCCACAAAGGGCCCAGTAACATCAGGACAGCGAATAAAAACTCTCTTTGTACACTTAACAGTTGTCAGAGAGGGAAAAATGAACCCCATCACCCCAAACACTGGCAGATGTGCTGCAACCCTGAGCTCACACTCGTTTCCCAGTCTGAGCGCACAGCACTTCTGTAGCACGTCACGAGTTTTCTGGAAGTAAGAATACCTTTGAAACAGCCCTGATGAAGTTAAGCAAAGCAAGGTCTTTATGGAGGCTATAACAAGTAATAACAAGTGAATCCTCATGCAAGCATTTTGCACACCAGTGCAGCAGCACAGAGCTTGCATTGTGTCAAAAATAGATCTTCTATAAGGAGTCTGGCTGTAATAATTCTCTGCCACCCAGCCAAAGTGTCAGAGACTTCATACTGTATGTGACACTCAATAAACAGCACAAAGCAGCTTCAAATTCACCAGCCTGCAGCTGTGCAAGTCAGCATATCTAAAGTCCTACCTGGCAAGACGGAGTTACAGCTGTTTGTTTAAGCTCTGCATTGTCTTTGGGTGAATTACTCCAACGTGCTGCCATCATTTCATATCAAACCACAGAGGGGGAAGAAGTCCTTTAGAGCCCACATTGAAGTGAGGAGGGAAAAAACCCAAATTAAAAAAAAAAAATCTAATCCACACCGTCCTCTTTCTTCATGTCAGTGGCTGAAATCTGCAGAGAAATAGAAATTAATCACAGCTGAGTAACAATGAATCACAGCTTTGAGCTGACAAGGCTTTTATCTCAACATAACCTAACATCTGTGTAATGTAAGACTCTCAAATGATGTATGGTCAGCTAAGACATCATGATCTATTTTTATAATGAACTGATGACTCCTTAAATGTTATTCTTTATTAAGTTAAACTATTATGAAAGTTATATAATATAGACTACATAGCAAAAGTCCCCAAAAAGTGATCAAAGAGGTGTGTTTTTTTAACTGTATAGCTTGATTATTCAATGTTATTAATAAGCATGTCACAATAACATTAAAAAGGTCGCTGTTAGCAGGTGCAAGGTCGAGTTTTTGTTGTTTATTTTGTATTATTTGGTTAGAGGGAATTAAAAGTGCCAAATAGGTGATAACTTTCTCACTCAAGCTCATAAATACTAGATTTGCTTGTCATATAAAAGCGATATTCATGATTATAAGCGGGAAAGGTTTTTAGAGGGAGGACTGCAGCGCTACAAGAGCCATCGTGACTGGAGTCACATCATAGGATATACACACTTTCTCATACATGGCACAAGCAGAAAGGGATCTTTCTTTAACATTTAAATCCCCGTGTGGCCGTTACCTACGAGCCACTGTTCACAAACACTAGCTAGCCAGGCGGACGACAGGTTGCTGCCATAATTAAGAACAAAACCTACCTGTTACAAATACAACAAACTGCTCCAAAACGGCCGAAAAAACACACCGTCCATTCTTTCTGTTGAGAGTAAGGTGCCTCCGTCGACCGAAAGACTGCTGAAAACGGCTGTCAAGAGATTAGAAAGCGGGACATTCAGTCTCCTTTCATAGCCTGACTGACTGACCGCTGACGCTCGCTACCTGTTAGGAAAAACACAGAGAGAAAAACACGGTAAACGCCCTTCAGCGTGCATTTCTCCGTCAGGGAGACGCAGCTAAAATTTAACCCGTGGTGTTCATTCATGTCCCTGCATTTCCGAGCGTCAATTCGATGCTAAATTTCTCAAAATACACACAAAAAAGTAACGTGTACTCCTACGTGGTCCCGGTTGGCGGCGCAACAATATGAACATAGATTGGCGAATCTCCCTCCCTAGTCGGCTGAAGCTCCGCCCCATCCACTTGCCCCTTCGCTAGGTCTCGTCCAATCAGATGGCCATAATAAATTTGGAATTTAGGAGCGGGCCAATTGGAGCTGTTGTTACATAACAATTTTAATAAAGGGTGGAAGCTGGTTCATTCTGGTCACAGACTAAAATCCACTATGTAGCGGCGCTGCATTATTGCTGGAGGAGTTCTGCTATTTGAATTGCATTCAGCTTATTTTCATTTCAGCATAACATTTCCGTTTTGGGTGACTATGCCGTTTTTAAGACGGTTATGCAGCTTTTACTGATTTACAAGTTTGCAGAGTAAAATCAACACAGATTATTATAGATATATATGAATATTGTATACCCTATTTGCTTTAAATACGTATTACATTCAAATTAATTCATATAAAAAAGAATAAACCAGTATAAACTAGATTATGTATACTTTTCATGTATTTTGCTGCTTTAGTGCAGGATCTTCTTCATGTATAATAAGATTATAGTGATAAGTGCACATTCACATAGTACCCTTAAATAAGGAGCCTCTCATATGTTCATAAAGAATATATTGCCACACACTGAAAGGAAGTTTTTTTAAAAAAAAACTTTACAGTGATCCAATTAAATCACAATAACATCATAAAAAACATTAAAGGAAAAGTCCTGATGCCCTCACACATTTGCTGAGTTCCCCAATTTCCTAACTGGTGAAACATCTTTGCTTCTCCATTAACAGCTGTAACTGCACCTCACATTATCTTGATGACATGTAGAACATGGCAGCCACATGGGGCTAGACAGAGCATATAAAAACATGGCCATACAGCTGATCCATACAGAGACAATGTCTGACAGTGTTCTGTTTGCAGGCGACTCCAAAAGCACAATAGAAGGCAA
Organism: Melanotaenia duboulayi; assembly: GCA_026261665.1. Lineage (NCBI taxonomy): Eukaryota > Metazoa > Chordata > Actinopteri > Atheriniformes > Melanotaeniidae > Melanotaenia > Melanotaenia duboulayi. The sequence goes on along the minus strand of CM047992.1, from coordinate 2,951,657 downwards.
GACAATAGGATTCTTCTGACCTATACTGTGGCAAGATTTCCCGGTTTCAGAGAGGAGCTATTGTCTAAAAAGCTGGTGCACTCTCACCCAGACAATGGAAAACTTAAATTGATGGAAGAAGGACATGAGGTTCATATCCATTTAATGCAATTTGTCTATTAAACCTATGCTGCATTTGGCAAAATTCTGCATCCAAGAAAAAACTAAGAAGTAGAAGCAAAAGATTATTGCTGTTTATTATTAATCTATTGCTGAAAATTATTCAACTTTAATTCCAAAAAGTATTTTAGTTACTACACAGTTCAACCTTCTATATGCCCAATATATCACACCCAGCGCAGTTTTTGTTTTTATAACAAGTAAAAAATTTCCCTGTGAAGTTATGTTAAAGCATTTGTAAGTGATTTGCTGATTTGTTTACACCTGATACATTACTGGGGAATAACAGTGACTCAGACATTAGGCAGAAGAGAGATTACAAGCTTCTCTTTTCATGGCAGCAAAATATTTGGCTGGATTAAGACATCACATGAAACCCAGTTTCAAAGTCAGGCAGCAATAGTATTTGGATAGTCAAAAATGACTCTGGCCCTTTTCACACACACTATTCACACAAGTGCTTCAGTCATCCCTGAGGATTTTTTTAAAGCTGCAGAGGATGTCGATCACAGAAAAAAAAGAAACTTTTCTGGTATTAAGCATGAAGAAAACTCTCACAAATGACTTGGAATTGTCTGGGAATATTTTCTTCACATAGCCTAAACTTGAATCAAAAACAACAATGGAAACCTAATTCATGGTTCCACAATTTGTAATGATATTTAATGATGAATCCCAAATTCTTGGCAACATTTACATCATCGATAGTCATTGATAAATTGCTGAATTATTTATGTTGAGCTTCTTCCCATCCTCACTTCCCAAAGTTCAGTAGTGCTTCTTTAAAGTTTTACCTATTGTTTGTTGTCCAGTATACATCTGCTTCATGGAGAACAGCCAAGTCATTAGACAGCATGAAGGGATGGGGTTGCACTGTATAGTGCAAGCTGTGGTTCTTATAATCTTGAGGCTTTAAGGTTTTCAGACCAGTTTACTGCTTTTAATTGAAATGCAGACGTCAAACTCAAACAATGGGACAGAAAATAAGTTTCCAGCTTATTTCTGAAAAAAGAAGAAATCAATAATCCTCATCTCTTTTTGTCTGTCAGTTGTTGCAGCTGTTTTCCAAGCATGTTAGCAGACATTTTTTTGTAAAGAAATATTGAGTTATGTCCACTTTTGCTGCACTGAGCGCAGATTCCTCAATGAAAACGAGTGTGTACTTCCAGGACTTGTACTGTCCCTGTTCACAAGCTAGAGACAGTTAAAACCTGCATCTGCTGCTGAGTCATTGGATACCAGTCTGAATACCAATGGAAAACTTTTCTATTCCACTTGAGAACCAGTCTTGATGTGATTTTTTCACTCGTGTGAAAAAGGGCTTTACACAGTTAAAGTCTTTTGGATCAGAAGCCAAATCTCTTCAATACCCAAGAAAAGCAGTCGAATTGCCTTCTGTTTAGGATTATCATTACCTGGACGACGGAAAATCTATGTATCTTAACATCTATTAGATGTAAGAATAGTGTCAATAATATGGTCTAACTCTTGGCAAGATAGCTAGTATGGACATAAAAAAGTTAAACTATATGTAAACGACTGAAAAATCAAATAAATTTACAGATTAAATATGCTTTAAGTGTTACTCTGTTGAGATGAAATTGGATCTGACCCCTCTGTCTGTAACCATCGGCTTCAGATGTCAAATAAAAGGATGTATGGCCATTCAACTGCACAATCCCTGTTTTGTTTCTTTTGTGCTGGTCGCAGCTTACCTGAAGCCCAACCTCTGTTCCCCTGATAGGGCTCTACAAAGCCCCAGCATGAGAAACCTGCCAGGCTTTTTGTCCCCTCTCGCTTTCACTAAACTCTCCATCAAGGTGAAGGACAATGGCCGTAGAGTTCCCAGGCCAGTGTGGGGGGCATTAGTGCTGGGATAAGTTAACAGTTATCACCAAGTGCTGATGTTTTATGATAAGGATTCATGCAGTTGCAACCTGAGGAACAATGAGGGTCTTTGTGATTCAGACTGCATAATAGCCCCCCCCCCCAAAAAAAAGAAAGAAAAAAACATTTTATCCTCTTTCTTTTCTTACTCTTCTGCAATTTAGATCCCACAAATAAGTGACAAATAAAAGACTGACTTTAGCGACACGTTTTTTACTGCTGCTAATGACTTGAAACCTGAAAGCATTTGTGAAATGGAATCTGTGAACTCCAAACCTCCCAGAACTCTTTGGTTTTCATTCATTCATATCATCTAAATAGCACTCCATTTATCAGGCCATTTAAGCTAGAGAGGCCTTGTAGCTGGAGCTGGACCATTACCTTTGGCTTGGTGACAGGTTTGTAAAATGCAAAAGAAACCTACAAACCTGCAGATACGCAGTTTGTTGTTGGAATATACCATAAAAGCCATCAGGACAGCTAGATTATCATTTATTTTAAATAAAAACATTAGCTATCAGCCATTGTGCATTTTAATAGTTTGTACTGTTCATGGAAAAGATAAAGTAGTCAGGGTAACTAACGCCTCTTCACACAACAAACAGAAGAAACTCGTTGCTAGTTATTTTACTATATTTAAATCACAATATCGTGTCCCACGGTGATAGCAAATCTTTGTGTGCATGCATTCCAGTTATGTGTTTGGAGTTTCAGGTGACTGAAAATCAAGAGAGCGTAGCTACATGATAATCCCTCCCGAGAGCCAGAAATGAAGCATGCACTGGTCTGTCTGTTGGCATGCTCAATTGACTTTATTAGTCACCCAAACAATGGCAGCAAAACCTGCTTAAAACCATATGTTGTATTTAGTGTGCTTTGTGTTAGAAGGTCTGGTCAAATCTTTACATTGAGCCTTCTCCACATGAATACCTATATTTTCAATTAACCAATTTAAGTTGGTGGAGCTATGGCTATTTCCATCCAAAACATGTAAAACAGTTATTAGTTCATAAGTGTTTAAACATGGGGAGACATTTCTCTCAACTAATAAGAGTTTTTATTAACTAAACAATCAATGGGAGATAGTAGTCAGCTGATGCATGATTGAAATTATCAGTGAAATTATCATACAGTTCTAAAACCACCTAAAAATGCAGATTCTGCCAGAATAATAATGCTAATGATAAAATATGTACACCACAGCTACAATGATGATTTTATTCGGTGTAAAATATTTGCTTTAATTTCCAACACAGTATTTTCACTGATAGCCTTTTGGACCAGCCAAAGTAGGTGCCCAAAACCTACTTTTAAACCAGCCAGTGTTTTCAGACCCAAAAAAAGCACCTGAAAAGTTGGATTTCAACTGGAACCAAAAGTAGAGGTTCTTCTTTACAAACTGTGATGAGGCCAGGTTCACGCGAATGCCAGAACAATTAAGAAAGTAAAGAAGAAATAAAACAACAGTAATGAAAGGTTTGGAGCATAACATGGCGTTACATATCCATCTTTGCAGCTGCTGGGCTTAGTGGTGGGTCATCAACCAGCAAACCAGTTAACAGAGGCGCGGAATTCAGCCACAACTGAAGAAAAAGCCGACCGAGTACTATCTCTGAGTCTTCCACAAATGAGGACGGTTGGTTGACTACAGGCAGGACAATGTGATCAACGTGATCTGCCACTTTGTTTAAGCAATTTCTTCTGTGGAGGAAAGTCCTCGCACTTTGGTTCTGGTTAAACTAGAGTGAACACAGAGAAGGTTCTGAGACTCTAGAACTAGGCTGGAGCCAGAACCACAACCACAACAGTGTCTGTTGGAAAGAGTGGCAGTTTTCTAAACACTGATGATAAAAATACAATAATTAAAAAATAACTTGAAAAAATCACGTTATTGTTTCTCTCCTAAGCTAAGCTAGGCTAGTTAGCTTTAGCACTGCTATTTTGTGTAATTTAAACTTTTAGATGTCTGTTGCTGTTTAATCAGTTTTCCATATTTGAGAGAATTTATTTCACACATTCAACCATAATAACCTTACCTAAATTTAAGAGCACTGAAATATATTTACAAAGTTGAAATACAGAGGTATTGATGAACAGAAAAGCTAATGGTTAAGCTGTTTAACGCTAGCTTACGACTTAGCTGGGACCTGCTACATTGCAAAGTTTTTTCATGCTATTCCTTTTCTATTATGATGTATAGGCTTTACTGTATATGTTGGATGACTGTATTCTTGTGTCAAACACTCTACATTCATCATCCTGCAGAGACTGTAAAATGTCTGTGGACGTCACATCTATAAAATCCCACAGTTCTGAGGTGCGCCCAAAGTTTATATAACTGCATCGGTATGACATAAAATAGCAGCTTTGTTAGTTGAACAGCTAATTCTTTGGTTGTAATTTTTAGTAAGGGCCTGGTCAAAGTTGGAAACACACAGGTACAGTGTGGTGTGGAGATGCTGCTCAGCCAGCCTGCTGCTCCCACTGTGTGTTTCCATGAGTCAGAGTGGGCGTCATCCGGGCTTGAAGACGCCAAGGTCCATAAGCTCTCTCCATCTGTCACCAACGTCCTCTCCCGGTGGGCAGCGTGTCTTTCTTTTATTTCTTTGTCCATGTGCATCTCACCAAAGCAAGGATAAGGCAATACTTGTACTAAACCATATATTTATTTTTTTATATTTAAAAACACTTACAAGCAATCTGCATGGAAATATACCTACTAATATGTTTCTGAGCACATTTAAACTCATTGCAAGTAAATAAAGATATGTTCTTACTGAAAGGGGACGGGGGCAAAATCAAACCTTTATAGACTGAAATAGTTAAATGGTACATTTAGTTTCTAATTATTCTCATATCTTGTACTTCATCTTTCCAATTTTGCTGATGACACAGATATGCTGAGGGGAGAAGAAGTGAAAGAAAAAACAAGTTAGTTTGAGCTAAATATATGTTAAATGAATAGTTTTGCTGCAGTGTATTTCAGTCTTGCCTAAAAGTAGTGCAATTTTTTTCATTCCACATACAGTCATGAAAAGGTAAAACATGCAATAATTTGAAAGCAGGGAATGTAATTTACAAAGATATGACACATTCATTAATCTGGCTTTGGGTGCCTCTGAGGCTCAACTCATATTTCTTTAGTGGGATGAGGACAGATAAGAGGGGAAGCTTGAACTCTGTCTGATAATGAGATCCTAACCTTCACATTCCACAGGTCACAGTCCTTCAGACTTTCACAATGAAACACTCCCCCCACACATACCCACCCCTCACCCACAAACAACCACAAGAGCCACACACAATCTCACAAAGCATACAGTGCGAGGACCGTGTACTGTACACAGCACACAGAGTTCTGGGAGTAACGTGTAGTGTTTCATATGACTCAGAGGTGAAGAAGAGGCCACATCTCAGCAACTATGAAAATGTTCTCACAGGTTTGTACTTTGGAATTCTGGACTACCTTTAAATAAACTGTCAGGTACATGACTTAAAACTTCCCGACGAGTGAGTGGGTTAAAAAAGCAAGTGAAACAGAAGAAAGCAACCAGCATGAAAGGCAGGCATGATTTCAGGTGTGGAATATGTTTAAATTTTTGTACAGCAGAAAATTATTCTAGCATTCATTGTTTTTATTATTATGTTCAATTAAATTATTTGACATATCAAACATTAAAGGCTTGGAATTAAACAAAAGAAGAAGAAAGCAGGCGACAGTATGCAGTGGAAACAAGTTGTTCATGAGACCGAAATGAAAAAAAAATGTTAACCACTTTCTGGAAAATACATGAAATGAATTTAAGGCTGTGTCCGAATGTGCACCCTACTCCCTACATAGTGCCCTAAATAGGGGTCACGAATGTCCGAATGTACAGAAAGAAAAAAAGTAGGGCACTCAAAATTACCCACAATGCATCTTGAAAAATAGTGAGCATCGATGCTCACTAAACAGGTCAATATAGACCACAATGCATTGCGGGCAGAAGCTCAACATGGCACAAGGAGGCGAAAACATTTAGTTGTGCGAAATTACCCATAAGCAAACAAACAAAGAATAAAATATAACATAAGGAATAAAAAAAAATATTTACACACAACTTTGGATTGGATTTGTAATGACATCTTGACGCGAGTTGTGGTTGCCATGGTGACGGCGGTAGTCACGTGGTTTGCGGCGAGGAAAAAGTGAGTGTTTGTGCGGTAGTGATAAAACTCCTACAGCAGCATYACCCAAAGTACACATCTGCTGATAAAATAGATTATTGGCTGTTTGTTTTACAGGTTTTTTTTCACTTTTTTAATATTAGACAATAACGTTAATTGTCATAATCAGTTCAATATTTCACTAAATCTAGACCTAAAAATATGTTTAATTTGTACCCCCTTTTCCTGCTCAGTGCTCCTGCCTGGCCCCCCATCAGAACTGTTCTAGACCCGCCCCTGCATAGCTGGAGTATAAACCCTGTCTACCACCAGCGAGCTACTGTGTTAGAGAAGGTCCTACCAACAACACTTATAGGTAAATATGTGAGGGTGTGAACCATGAACCGCTTGTTTCCTTCTCAGCTAAATCATAAACAAATGCAACATAAGAGAAATGCCAGTCAGCTGATCACCGACAGTTATCATGATTCACGGAACAACATGAGAGGAGAGGGAGGAAGCAGCTGCTGCACAAACAGAGACGACCAGAAAGCTACTAGAGCAGAAACGTGTTTGTTGTGTTTATTCTCAAATCCATCGATAGAGCCAGCCGTCCCATCTTTTCCATCTCGCCTCTCCACGTCCCGCCATCATAACAGAGAAATGGCGGCTATATTGGGTTTGTCATGTGTTAATTGTTTTAAAAATATTTATTACATAAATTAGTTACTGCCGTTAACGCATTATTTTTGACAGCCCTAATAAATAGTAAAGTAAATTTTGTAAAAGTAAATAGTCAATGATATTTTGACTATGGAAAGGCAAATTTGGGCATGTAAGATTAAAATTAAGTCAAGGACAGTTTAAACTAAATTCTTGTAAGAATAGAACTGTCTACATCTGGGGTCGCACCTAGAGAATGGTTGGTCAAAAAAACAGGTTATCCTCTTTTTCAGTATTATTATTTTAGTTAGACATTACAAAAAAAAAAAAAAAAGTTTTACTGTGCACATAAGCCCCTCCCCCAATTTAACCCCTTCTGATAGCTTATTGTTTGACTCTGAATGTTTTTTTTTCTCATGAATAAAACCATTAACATTTTATGTAATGAACTTTTAATTTTTGCTGCAAAATGCAGACTTTAACATTTGTTGTTGAAATGTGCACCAAAAAATGTAATTATACTGTAAATGTGAAAATAAATGGGCGAAGCATTTCTGTCCTTTTATATGTTCGTATTTTAAGTAGACAGGTTGGCTGGAATTTACTGTATGACTTGGTCAGGACTAGTTACTGCAACCCAAACAAGCTAATGCAAAGTTTTTATTTGATCCAGATCTTCCACAAGTGCTCAAAAATTAATGTCCACACCCATACTTAAAATTCATTATTGTTCAGTTTAAAAAAGTGTTGACAAACTAGCTCTTATATGTATAGCTCTATTTAAAGTAAAGTTTTAAACAAATATCTTACAAACAGGATCAAACAGAAACCAGACTCAAAGGGCCTGCGCTGCTTTGCTTACATGTAAAACCTCCTCAGGCAGGGAGGATACCTGTAGGGTAAGTTTAGGTTTCAGGGAAAGGAGAACATCTCTTTGATTTACTGTGTTGACTCTCAGTTCCTGTCTCTTTAATCTCATTCTTTAAAGCTCTTCAAAAGGTCATATTCTGTCCGCATAGCAGTGATAGTGAACTTAGAACATACCTCCAGGTCACGGAAATATTCATTGTAGTCCAGGGCATAGCCAACAACAAATCGGTTGGGAATTTCAAATCCAACATCTATCAAAGGAAACACAGATGTGAAAATCCACAGACCTGAGAAAAAAGGTTTTGCAACCTTCATTGTTATACTAAATAATACATTAACTTTTATTTCACTGCAGCCAGTTTAACCCATTTTATTTAGTCAGTTTCATATTATCTTTCAGTGCCATAAGATCTGCAAACATATTCCAAAAACATTGGTACAGAGGCCATTTAAAGCTGGCAGTAGAGCCAGACCATGGCATATGGACACTAAGCAGCTGCTTGGGGCCCCCACACCACCAGGGGTCCCCCTTCAGGTGTGCTTGAAATGTCAGGATATGTTGATTTAAATAAATAACTAGACTCAGAGAGAGAAGTCTTCTCCCAAACTACAGGGTCACTCGCCTGAGAAAAACCCCATAAGGCTCAACACCCCACCCAGTACCTCCCATACACCCCACCCAGTACCTCCCATACACCCCACCCAGTACCTCCCATATTTTGAATGTTGTGGATCATCAGATCCAGAATATTAACATGATCCGGGTTAAACATTGACAGATTATAACATCTACCATGATGTCATTGTGTGATATTTTTCTATGATTTTGGGCATTATTATCTGATTAGTTAGAAGCTGTAACGGCACAATTATCTCCCAATAGTAAATTCCCTAAAAAAAACAAAAAAAAGAGCAGATGGTGATCCAGATCGCCCTAAAAATATAATCAAGTTCCCTATCCCATTTCTGACATTTCCTGAAAGTTTATTAAATCCTTCCATAACTTTTTGATTTATGTTGCTAAGAGACAGACAGACTAATGCGGCTGAAAACAATTTATAAAAAGAACAAAAGCAGAAGAATGAAAGCAGAATAAACTTTGGCTCAGCGTGCGTTCATAATTGAGCTGTCAATGTGCGACAGTTAATATTAACTGACATCCAGCACCTTGTTTCATTACTTTACCATTACGTATATTATACATTTTTTTTCTAATTGTTCCCCCTAAAATAATT
>CM047992.1:2927232-2941231 GCA_026261665.1 Melanotaenia duboulayi | reverse complement strand
ATACAATTACCAAATTAATTAATTTTGTTAATTGCATATGCTAATCAATAAATCATTTAAAGCTTTGTCTACTTCCAAATGATAAATGAATGAAAAAGGTTCAAAGGAAAGAGATAAATTTGGCCCCCGTAAACGTCACCTTTATCATTTTTTGCTGCATCAGCAGGGTTTTAAATCAACCACCTCTGGCGGTTCTAGGTGGGACTGAAATGTTGGCGTTTCTGGTGTTAAAAAAAATCCTGGATTGAGGGGGTGATCCAGAAAACCCCTAAAATATAATCACTTGTCTTTTGTCCTATTTTGGAGATTTCCTGTAAAGGTAATGAAAGTCCGTCCATTACTTTTTGAATTGTGTCGCTAACAGACGAAAACGTCTGTTAGTCTGTTAGTTACGTCACCGAAAACATAACTTAGAAAAAACCCCCACAAATATATCACTGAATATTTTGAATATAATATTTTGAATAAGAATAGTAATGCACACAAAAACGAAATTTTAGACTATTTTAATCATAGCAGTGTTCCAAACATGAAAGTTTAATGGATGGTAAACAAATAATAATTAATCAGTTCTCGTCCTTCTGCACAGTTTGTTTGCAGCAGAGCGCTCTACAATCTTTGCCGTTCACTAGTAAGAAGTTAACGTAAGTATATCAGGTCCACATATTTTTTAAAAAGCAATTAAACTGGTTAATTTGTTTCCGGCCCTGCGGTAGACCGGCGACCTGTCCAGGGTGCACTTGCCCATTGCTGAGATAGGCTCCAGCCTCCCGCGAGCCTGAATTAGATTACGGTAAAGAAAGTGAATGAATGAATAATTTTTTTTACTCTAAATGTATGTTGTCATGTCTGGTGATATCCAGTATACCACATGCACGCATCAAACTGCATGTAAAAAGTAGAAATTAATTTTCTGAAGTTGCTGCCACATTAAGATTAAAAATCGTAGCCAAAGTGACACCAGTTTAATTATTATGCAAATGACTGGGTGTGCTAATTTACAGATGTGTGAAATTGTCATGGCTTCTGGGTTTTGGTGTGTGTTTGATCATGGTTTAGGATTTTGGTTTTTGTCATGTTTAGTTCGGTCTTGCTCTTGGTTTATAGTTCTTGGGTTTTATCATGTTCAGTTTGTTATGTTCATGCTTTAGGTTTACAGCTTTGTCATGTTTGGTTTTCCCTCGTGTGTNCTTGGTTTTCCCTCGCGTGTTCCTGTGGTTCCTGTTTATGGCTCATTAGTTCACCTGGTCTAATTACTCATCCACTTCACCTGTTCCTTGTTACTCCTCCTGTGCATATATACCCCATGGTTTTCAGTTTGTTTTTGTCAGATCCTTACATGTGGTTCATTCTCCTGTGGTGTGTGGTTCCCTGTCTGTGTTTCGAGAAATAAACCTAGTCACCAGCACAGTTCTGCCTTCTGCCTTGACTGCCTGCATTTGGGTCATCACCTCCAACCGCTACACGTGACATGAAATGATCACGCACCAGTAAAAGTTAAGCATCAATGGTTCTGAGGTGGTCTAGGGAGGGACCCTCAAATCAAATTCTGCCTGGGGCACCATAAAGGCTTAGGTCGGCCCAGGCCGATAGTGAATGAAAACTAGATAATTATGTTAAATCAAACTAAATGACATTTAATCATCATTTACAAAACGTTTTTAAAGGTGAAACGTGACTACAATGTGTGATACTGGCAACACGGACATGCCCATTCCTGTTGGGTGCAACACACACCTTTACAGGGAGGAAGGACCATCTCATTTCTACTCTCCTCACAACAGCTGTTCAGAGATTAAAAGTGAAACTAAAAACAGGAGTTACTTACAGTCTGTCAGACTTTCAGCCATGTTAGGCACCCTCTTCACCAGCAGCCTGAAACACAAAAATCATTGAGTTTATTTCAGGGCTAAACTTCCTATTTAAGATTTTTTACAGTCCCAAATGGAACAAATCACTGACTGAGTTACTGAGCTGAGCTGAAGTTTCTGTACTGTCAGAGATCAGAAAGGAAAAAAAACTTTCAACATGAACTGTGTGTGTGTGTGTGTGAAGATGTTTATCTTGTCACTGTGGTCTTTGTAAATGCTTAGGAGCCTCCCACAAGATGGTTACTATGAACAAGCAATCTTCTGCTCGTCACACATTCAGCGTTCCTGTTAGATGGAAAGACATCGACGTCTGAAAACCCTCACCCTGCAACCTTGACCATCTTGGGTTTAAAGGTCTCAACATGCTTCAGAAGGGCCTTCATGGTCTTTCCTGTGTCGACTATGGCCTGAGGGAAGGGAAGAGCAAAGGGAAAAGGGAGTGATGACAAGGGAGGAGGGTGGGAAATTTGAGAGCAGAGATAAAATGATAAAGAGACAAGTTTTTTTATATTTCCTGTTACATGGAGAGCTTCTACATCACTGCTTTCTGCTGCATTTGGTGTTTCATGTCTTAGGTTAGAAATACCTTTTTTCTTTTACAAACATGGATCAATAAAGCTTTTTTGTAATATGAAATCATATATTTTTCACACACTGAGATTTCATGGCACCAAAGTATGCTAACAATTCATTAAGATTCAGATCTAATTACATTTTTGCATTTACAGATACACTCTTACTAGAAATGGCCTTTTTTCTACTGCAATAGAGTTTGTGACTTGAATCCAGAAACCTTTAAAACTAAAAACTGCTCTCTAAGAGGGAAAAAAAGTTCTTTCTGCACTTTTGAGGACTTGAACAAAACAGACAAAGCTTTTCAAGTAACTAGTCAAAAGAGCATATAAAATAAAGACAAAGGGATAAAAGGTTGTAATTTAATGTGTATAAACACACACTCACCTCAACAATGAGCACACTCTTGGTAATATAAAAAGAAAAGAGGAAAAAAACACAAGTAAGACACCATATTTAAATTTTCATACATCTCAAGCAGTGAAAATAAAGTCTGAACTATTTCCTTGGATTTATTAGAGATGGTTTCCATAGCAACGGTGTTGGCAGCATCCCGAGCATCTTAACAAAAACACAGACACTCATTCTGTTCCCCACACCAATAAACATGTGTTTGTACAGTGAGCATTTGGGTGCTGCACGCTTTCCCTGCTGCTGGGTTTCAAATGATTTGTTGTTCCTCTGGCTGTGGGGACTCTTTGTAGGACCAGTGGAGAGTATCTATAGTTTAGGGAAAGTGATCTGAGAGAATGCAGGCAACCCGCCAATGTTCCTGTTCCACACCTGAATACTGTTATGTAATACTGAGACAATGAGCTGATTGGGAAAAGTAAAGAAAACACATGAACTCAAACAAAACCAACCTGTTTGCTGCATGCTACAAAACATGCTGTATAGTCCTGGTCAGTAAAAGTGCATTGGGATTTATTTGTGTATAATTTGTTGTTGTTAAGAGTTTGTTTTTCTCAAGATCCAAGATCCGTAATCCTTATTAATTCTGGGAAAAGACAGTTGAGAATCAGTGGGGAGCCATGCTAAAACTACAGATTACTAAGATTGTTTCAGCACAATTTCTAAAGGGTTGATGATTCCTTTGTCTTTCGGTGATGATTTANGTAAAGGGTTGATTCCTTTGTCTTTCGGTGATGATTTAAAATAATCTTTTGTGAGTTATAACAGCAGTGCTTTAAGCTAATGCTAATGTTTGTTAACATGCAATGACAATGCTAAGCGTTAGAAGGCTACAATATCCTATTTTGCAAACTGTTGCTAATTACTTTACAGCACCGTTTTACTTAACTATAATGCGAGTGTTGTCAGTTTAGTATTTATTTGGTATTTATTCAATCTGTTAATGAGATAGTTTAAGGTATTACAAGTTATGGAAAATGACATCTTGACACTTTACATGTAATAATGTGTAAATCAGCCTGTTATGGTGCATTTCAAAGTCCACATTTTCTGCAAGAAATCTGGAGAACAAAGGTAATAAACTACACAGTTTTACTTATGTTACAGTCAAAGTAATAAATTTACATTTTCACGTGACTCCAGTGCAAATAGCAGCTCTGGAAACACTTGGGTTAAAAATATACTTGCTTTTTTGCATGTGCACGTTTATTATGGCTGTCTCGTGCATTTTGTGTGTTTGAAGCATTGTTTGTGTCCGTCCTCAGAAATGAATGCTACAGGCTGCAATTTGCATGTAATTGCTGGTGGCGCTCAGTTTGACTGGAAGTAAGGTCTGAGGATTGACAACAGTAAGTAAGTCACGGAAAACTACCAAGACGAGACATTGTGTGGTTGGTCGTACATACCATCTATGATATGTCATCTCAGAACTAACGAAACACTAACCTCCTCTCTTGTGCCCATGTTTATCATTTTGCTTACACCCTACAAATTCAGCAACTCTCCCATCTAAGTTCTCTAATGTGCACCTTAGTGGAATCCTATGGTAACAAGTGCAATACACAAGCAAGCGTGTGAACAATTACGCTCACTACATACTCTAAATATACTCTCACGTGGCTATTTTCAGTAGGTTTCAGTAGGTGAATCATTTGCTTGTGCTTTGTTTATTCAAATTGCATTTTGTCAATGCCTCTGCACTTGAAAACACCTGAAGAAGAAACCAGACGAAAAGTCTGGATTTTAACCAAAGACAAAATACAACCAGCTGCTCCTTGTTATACAAAATACTACGACATTGCTGTCCTACCGAGTGGACACAACATATTTGGAGTTTGTTGAATTTGTGATTATTTGTGTAAAAACTGATTAAATTTCACGACCCGTTTTGAATGTATGTCTGATTAAGAGAACTAAATACACATATTAGCTATAGCATTAAAACCACTGGCAGGTAAAGTGAGTGACACTGTTCATCTTGTTTAAAAACAAAGATTATATTTGCATCACATAAACTGCTCAGGAAGGGCTGGTAGATCAAGTCATCTGGATTTAAACTACCCAGACCCGATGGCATCTGTGGGAAGTAAGTCCAACCCAAAAAGACCTCCCCACAAAAAAACAGAAACAAAACAAAAAAACCTAAACTAAGAGTAAAATGTTTTTATTGGACTGAGGTATTTCATGTAAGGAGACCCTCAGTGTGACATTTACACACTGGTGGCTTGTGTTCTCCAGATCACCCACAGTTGTCTGTGCACTTTCACAATCGAACTCACATTATTCACATACACCTACCCACACCCCTCAAAGAAGAAGAAGAAGAAGAAGAAGTAAATCTCCTTTCATGTACAGTAAGGCTGAGGGTTACAACTCAACTTAAGAGTTAGGCTTGTAAATGAAAGCGGGTCAGATTCTGTAGGGGCCTGGAATGCGGCACAATGCTAGCATTCAGCTTTTGGAAACCCACAGAATCTGCACAGTCCACCAAACAGGTCGACACATGCGTTACCATCACTGGGCTGCCATGAAGGCGGCACTGATTAACAGCCTGTAAACAGCCGTTTAACAACATGACACCCCTGAGGTTTGCACAAGGATGGTTTAAAGGCAATCTGGTGTGTTTGTATGTGCTCTGGTTAGAGTGTAACTGTCTTAATGTAAGCACACAGGTCCATAACTGGGTTTTGTTGGGGATTAAATATGCATCTACAGATGGCTAAACAGCTCCCTCTTCAGGTGAAGGTAATTTGTTCTAAATGATAAATATTACTACACCTGACAATGAAGTGAATTAGACACACACCTTTCCACGTAGAAAAGACAGGTCGCTGCTTCCTACGATGTGCAGGTCCTCTGTTGATCGGTCATTCTGGAGAGTAGAAAATATGAATGTTAATTATTCATATTTGAGTTGGAAGCAGCAAGGTGTTTTCAGAAGTAGTCCAAACTTCATGAAGGAGTTTCCAAAGCTCTTCTTTAGATGCTGACTGCTTTTAGTTCTGTTCTCAGTCAGGATTATCACACACTGCGTTAATAACGTTGAGAGCCAGGCTCTGATTCATCACCCCATCAGACCTGTCACTGTTTTTAGGTCCAGTTCTTCTGTCATTTGGCATTCTTCAGCCTTTACTCGCGGTTTTCTTTCCTTAAGAAGAACAACTGCTTGACAGCCACCCCTCCATGGAGACCATTTCTGATGAGGTTTCACCAAACAGTTTGTTTATTATCAGCATTTTTTCCCCAATTTCTTAAGGGCACTACTTTCGATATGCTGGCCCTCTACTGTAATTAAGTGTAAGTGGGCCAGTAGGCCTGACATATTCTCAGTTTTCTCCGTTTTTTATTAAGTACACACTGCATACCATGCTGGAATATGCCATGTTTTCAGTTAATAACCTTTGTGGGAATCATCTTGTTTGTTCAAAAATGCTATTTTATATCTGTCAAACTGTGCTATTTTCTTATATGCAGTTAAAGAAATGGGAAAAAGCAGCCAAAGTGTCCCAAAGTGTTCAATGTCTGGAGATCTCCTGCTTAAGACCGCTTCAAAAGATGACCAGTTTGACTCCTTGGAAGCAAAATGTAAAGAAATTAGGGTTAGTTCAAGACTTTTGTCGACCTCATTAGTAGATTAATAAACAATGTTGGATGTTTTCTCCTAAAACGGTCCAGTGTTTTGTAATAAATGGGCTAGCAGCAGAACGATGAACGCACAAAGGGAGATTAAAAACATGCACTTTTCTGTCCCTAAAGGAAGCACAATGTAAAGCTCTGAAAGACTCTTTGAAGTTAGAATCGACGTGCTGCAGATGCATCACTAGGATAAGAACAGCGATGAACAAATCCTAGCCAGAGGGCATGTCACGTGACTCAGCCATGACCAGTGAGATTGACTCATGGCGTCATCACTCTGTCCTGCAGTGTGCTACTTTTTGCCATGTTTATTGACATCATAATGTAATAATGAAGCTTTCAAACGGGTATGTTTTTCTACCTTTTTATGCCTTTTTTTTAAGATTCATGTTTCATCTAACCCCAACCTTTTGTTTGCATTTTCAAAAAGTCATTCAAATTACAATCCTTGAAGGTTTTATAACTTCTCTGATGGCCGGCTCAGAAATAAAAACAAGCCGCGAGTCCTCCCCTGTGCAGGAAAGGGAGTGAAGAAATGTGACCACATGTGGAGACGTATAAATCAGATTCTTTTATATGTGCTCTGTGCCAAAATACACCTCAGTATAACAAGTGTGGGTGCTGCCAGTTGCAGATCAATGTCATTGTAAAGACTGCTATATCTTGCTCTGAGTTTATATATTCCAGGTGTTGTGAGCTGTTTTTATTGGCAACAGCAACTCAACCACACCAATTCTTCTATTTTCATGCCATGAGTTGTTCTGCAGTCGTTCCACACTGAATTGTCCTTGAGGTTTCCTGTATGAGCGCTTCCTTCCTCACTTTACAGGAACAGTAGTGACATCTGGTGGTGAAAGACTGCAGGAGCCCTGAAGTGGAGGATGGGATGTGAAAGTGTGGCGTCTCAGATTATTAAGTGACCTTTTAGATTTTTCTTTGTATAAAAATGTGCTGAGACATAAAAATGAATCCTCATCAGCTGACTACTGCAGCCACGATTAAATCGTCACTCTGTTTTCAGGAGATAAAATCTGTTGAGTTTGAATTGTGATATCTGTGTGAGCTGTAAGTGGCTTCCTGTGTGACCCATTCACACTCCCACCACTGTAAACATGTACACTTCAGAGGTTGGATTTCTCTATGTTTCTACATTTATATATGTGCTGGATTAGATAAGGTATAGATTTATTTATTAATCAGGATTTATTTAAATCCTTTTTTTGTTAAAATACAAAGAAAGATCATTTGGCATGTAAGGCCACTTTAAAGCAGGTACAGATGAAAAGCCGTTCTATTTAGATGGTCAAATCTGGACTAGATCGTCTAAAATAATCTACTTGGGTTAAGTTTCAAAAATCACAAACTGGGTTTTAACCCTTTAACTCATATGTTTGTAAAAGGGCTAAAGAATTACAGACATAACCTCCTACTGTAAAGAAAAAATAAAACAGAACAAAGTTTGATTTCAACTGTCGCTCAAAGACGTTTGATATTTTAGGTACCGACGTTCACAAAACAAGACTGAAAATTGACTGAATTATTTTACTGCTGAAGGTGATAAATGGCATCTATTTGTTAGCTCGGGGTTATCCTCCATCAAACAGGGAAAAACAACAAGGATGGAAGTTTCACACATGTCCTCTGTTTAGCTGGAGTTTGTCCAGATATCATAACAGATCTATTATTTCTGACATTCTCTGGGGTCCCTGTACACCAGGAACATCAGCAATTCTTCATTTACTTTGAGAATGTCTATTTTAAGATTTTTGTTTCTGAAGATATGGCCAAGGCTTGCGGCGTTGAATTAAATTAAGTCTCAGACAGGATTCAACAGGATTTTGAGCGAAGTTTATACCATAAATTGAAGCAAAACTGTATGTAACAAATACGTCACGTCAGGCTCTTTTGGGTTAAAACTGGGGGAAAACTGTGTTCAGTAGAGCTAGTTCTTATTTTTCTAGGTCTAGTTGGTCTTGATGCTAAAAAAAAGTTGTGAAATGTTAATTAGGTTAAATTCTGTTATCCATATGGCAATGATTTAAGATGGCTCAAAGCACTTTAAAGATACACATCAATTTAATCCAGTAAATTGTGGGATCCAGTCCATTCTAATGTGAATTAATGGCTTTATTTATTTTCCTCTATGGTGATCTCCTAGGATAAAGTTCTGGTTCTGGACAGCTCAGAAATCCAGTTCTGTGTTTTCTGTTTAGACTGCCTACCAGGTAGCTCTTCAAACGGATGAACTCCACTCGTGTCTCCAGGTACTGGTTGGAGTTGCGGCCCAGAACCTTGATGAACTCCACCAGGTCTGCGCAGAACTTGTAGCCTCCCTTCAGGACGCACAGCACCATTATGTTGTTGTCCCCAAAATCCTCCACGACGTAGCGGGCCAAACGCTCTATCCTGCAGGAGAAATCATACCATTACCAGGAGTGACACAAGCACATCTGGGGTGTGTGTTCTTACCTGTTTATGATGAAAAAAGTGATCCCATCTAAATCCTGCAAAGACAATTAAGAAGCAACTTTCCATCTTTTTAAAGTACTACGGTCAAAAGCAGGTCTATGAGATGCATCTTCCTCGTCTCCTTAGATGACCGGACTGAGAGAAACAGAGACGTCTTCTGTTCAGTCTGCTCACTTTCTGTTTAATTTAGAATTTGAACCTAAATTGGGGATTTTTATTACATATAAAACAACTATGATGGGATATTATTGTTCTATAGGTTAAAAAGTGTTTGCAAAAAACAAAAGACTAACTAAACAAATATATGTTTGCCTATGCATGATTCATCGCCCAGCTTCTAGGAATTTCCTTTCAAAGAAATTTCAGACTTTACAATATCAATAAATTCTCATAAAAATGGTCATGGGAGTGTCATTTATTGTTATATGGCAGAACTTTCCTTTCAAAACAACTGAGGGAGGCTGCAGGCCACCTGAGGGGTCAAGCCGCTCTGTTTGCTCAGTTGAGTTGTGTAATCAGCTTGTTTCACTGTAGTCATCTTTTCTTTTCTTTTTTTTTTTACCTTGGCGAAATAAAAAAAAACAGAAATATTATATGGGGACATTAAGAATCTGCAGCAATTAAAAAAACAAAACAAACAAAACAAAAAGCCTTTTACAGGACAGAAAGTCAATAAAAAGCCTTTATTTTATCTATGAAAGAAGACAAAGAGAAAAACGAACGTTACTGAGACGTGTTAATACATCAGTGGACATTTCTTATTGTTACACCTGTATTTCTGTCAGATTATGCACCGATTCTCCCAGAAAATCTCAACAATCTGGAATAACTCACAGTAAGCTGCGACCCTTAAGGTCTTACCTGTTCATGATGATCCCATGTGGAATGTAAACATTTTCTATGTCTTGGTGGTAGTGTTCAGGGTAGGTGAACAGCTCCAGGTTGTAACCCGGCCACTCATCTTTGATCTAGGAAGCACAGACTGCAGTTAGATATGGAGCCCCTGCAGTATTGGGCAGATGGCAGCCTAGGAAGCACCGGAAATGCTGGAAAACTAAGAAAAATGATCATTTGTTTTGCAAAAAGACATGCATGCACAGGCCTTCTAAAAGCTGGTAAGGGAGCAGACAGCTGAAGTTGTGGCGCTGCTGTAAAGTTACTAAAAAATGTTTGTGCTTAACACGATTGTTGAGCTAAAACAACATTTTGAAAAGCTGCTTTTGACTGTTTAAAAAGAATAACTAAGAGGTTTATCAATTATCTGGTTTTTTTTTAAATGACCGAATTAGACATTTCTTTTTTTAAACCTACCACAATTCCTCTTTTCACCCCTGCGTTGTCCATCTGCTGTGCTACTGACAGGATAAAAACAATCTTCTCTTGCGTCAACCTTTAGTTTAGACAGTAACCTTGGGTAGAGACACAGAAATATACACACAAGCAATAAATGGGCTTCTACTTTGATCTGAAAACTTCACTAGGCTTAACTTGCATATTTATCTGGATGTTTTTCATATGACATCCCAAATTATACATTGAAAGCTTAGTTCTGCTCACATAAATTCCAATAATCTGCTGAGCAACACGTCTTAACAAATATTCACTTACTGTTTAGTTGCCCTCTTTCTTTCAGCCACTTGTAAAGCCGAGTGAGAGACCAGATAGAGATAACCAGAGGGGTCCTGGCCAGCCATACGGACTGCACAATCACGCTTGAGTCATTTAGGTAAAAAGAAAGCATTGTTTTGGTCATGGAGACTTACATGGATAATCAGCCTCATGTGATGCTATGCTGGCATGTGGCTGAATCACAGACCTCTGCAGGGAAACGGAGCAGAAATTAACACAAATATCTGGTTCATTCATTCAGTCAGAGGAAATTATTCTGGAGGTTGCTCATTAATGCCTTTAATGATAATTTATAAAAAAAAAAGGCCTACAGAGAGAGTAGAGGTTGGTTATCACATGTTTTCCCTGAGTAGTTCAGTGTTATTTTGAGTAAAGTGCGAACATTTTTCCTCACATACTGGTTTTACGATGTGAGCTTTCTGTTTTCTTAACATTTGCATCTGGTGAAAGATCAGGACAGGAAACATGAGAGTGAAAAACCACAAAAGAAGAATAAAAAGTTACATTAACTGAACATTTCTAGGGAAGTGTGGAAGGAGTATTTGATATGACATTAAATTAGAAACTGAGAGATGAGAGACTTTAATCCTGCGACCCGTGGAAACTATTTAAACCTCAGATTTGTATTTTGTAGTTGTTGTTTTAAATGAAATTGAACAAACTGCAACACAGAATATTAAATATTAAAAAGGGTTTCAAGGTCAGAAATATATATATATTAATTAAAACTCTGTGTTTCTTGCTTATTTTGCTAGCACACTGACATTTTTTATGTATATTCTGGAAGTCGTCGTTGCCCAAGACGTCACTGCATCACGTCGCCATATATATAAACACAATGCTCATTTTCGACACACACATATGGCTGATTCAGAAATACGAGCATTATGGAGGAGGTGAGGAAAAGAGAGGAAGTGACAGAGATAAGGCAGGAGTCGACTCTGGACTGACTTCTACTGGCTGTAGAGCTCAGGGACGACACAGGACGGAAGACAGAGGCTGAATCCGCCTTCATTAGGGGCACCAAAGCATGAAAACCTGCCAAAGTTCAGCTTTAAGGTCAGAAACTTGTGTAGTATTACTTTAAGTACTCAGTACTTATAGGATATTCATCAAAACAGCTGGATAATATTGTGACCGTATGTTGCATGACTGCACCAGAACGATCAAAATCAGTCCACAAACATCTGCCTCACTAAAAAGCCATGAAAGCTCAGGCTCGATCAGCTGTTTCCAGCCATGATGTTACACAAACTTATCAGGTTAAACAGATACAGACTAAAGAAAGAAAAGATTCCTTTTACATCACAAGACAAATACAAGCAACCTTCTGTCTATTTAAACAACCGCGGTCCTAAGCAGGCCTATGAGATGCATCTTCCTCTCTCCTCTTCCTACTGCTGAGGCAGCTTCTGGTTTAGATGACCGGACTGAGAAACAGAGACGTCTTCTGTTGATGGCGTAATGTTGGAGGTTTCACAATTACGCTTTCAGTTTTTCAGTTTTATTTTGAACCTAAAAACAGTTTTTCTATTAACATATAAAAAAAACTATGAAAATATGATATTATTGTTCTATAATAAAATAAAATGAAAATTATTAAAAATATATCTTTTGTGATATACATGGAGTGTTTGCAAAAAAAAAGAAAAAAAAAAAAAAAAAAAAAAAAAAAAGCAGGCCGAATGCTCTATCCTGCAGGAGAAATCATCATTACCAGGAAGTGACACAAACACATCTGGGGTGTGTATTCTTACCTGTTTATGATGATGAAAAAAGTGATGCCACCTAAATCCTGCAAAGACAATTAAGAAGCAACTTTCCATCTTTTTAAAGTACTACGGTCAAAAGCAGGTCTATGAGATGCATCTTCCTCGTCTCCTTAGATGACCGGACTGAGAGAAACAGAGACGTCTTCTGTTCAGTCTGCTCACTTTCTGTTTAATTTAGAATTTGAACCTAAATTGGGGATTTTTATTACATATAAAACAACTATGATGGGATATTATTGTTCTATAGGTTAAAAAGCGTTTGCAAAAAACAAAAGACTAAACAAGTTTTTTTTTTCCCCTCTTGAATGGGCATTGTCTCATGAGGGATAAGGAGTGTAATTTGCCTTTACATATTTACACTTTTCCAGGAGAAAGAAGTACTGGAAAACCACCTCTCTGTGCTGTGATTGGTTGGCTCCACTGACCTGATCAGGTACCGCCCACGACTCTGATCTCCCCAAAAAGCGTGTAGTAAGACAAAGAAACACATATACGTTTACCTATTCATGATTCATCACCCAGTTTCTAGGTATTTTCTTTCAAAGAAATTTCAGACTTTACAATATCAATAAATTCTCATAAAAATGGTCATGGGAGTGTCATTTACTTTTACACAACAGAACATTTCCTTTCAAAAACAACGAGGGCGACCTGGGGGGTCAAGCCCGCTCTGATTGCTCAGCTGAGTTGTGTAATCAGACTCCGTCCGTCAGGCTTGTTTCACCGTAGTCAGCAAAGTTTCATTTGGGTTTTGCCTTGGGGAAATAAAAACACTGAAATACAATTTAAAATATATTTTTTAAAAATGTCCGTCTGCAAATATGAAACTTTATTTGCACCGAAATCCCAGAAAAATCTCAGAAAAAATCTGAACCCATAAATTTCTTTTAAGGATTTTGTACTATTGGGACATCGGGGTCATTTTACAGCCATTACAGCTTCTAACTCGTCAGACAATGCCCAGAATCAGTGGCAAAAAAAGAAAAATTACAAGATTAAATCATGGTAGATAATCCAACATTGTTTGACCCGGATCGTGTTGATATTCTGGATCTGGTGATCCAGAAGGTTTAAAATATAGGGGCTACTCGGTGGGCTGTTGGACCTTTTTCAGCCACATCCCCTAACAACAAACTCCGTACAACTTTGGAGTTTTGGAGCGCTCCTCTTATCTGCTCCAGCTGCTGTTATCTCTCCACAGGTTTCCTATGAGGTTCAGATCTGGCCAGTTTAAGACTCACCAGCACTTCGTCTGAAACCAGTTCTGGGTTTGTTTGGAAGTGTGCTCTGGGTCATTTTCCTGTTTAAGATCTATGATCTCTGGCCTAGCTGTGTGACACTGGACCCATACGCCTCTGGGTCTCCAACCACTTCTCATTCAGATGATGACAGATCATACGAGCCACCTTGTTTGGATTGATTTAAACTCTCTGTTCACCCATCTGAGTAATCCCTCCTCATAACCTTTCATCTATGGCTGGGCAACATGACCTCATATCAATATCATCATTAATGGAACATGTTACCTTAATTATAATTAATTAGCAGTTATTTTAGTATCATTTTATTTTAGCCCTCAAAGCCAACCGAAAGGCTTTCTTACAAATACTTTCAGAACAGAAAAGCAGATATTTATTT
>CM047992.1:2897882-2909683 GCA_026261665.1 Melanotaenia duboulayi | reverse complement strand
GTTAAGAATGAGCTGTTGCTCTTAAAATGCAGGAGCTCTCACAATATTGATCTCTTATTTAATTACTTAATCATCCATGAACTATAATTAGAAAACCTATTCAATTATCAATTACAGCCAACTAACCTCTCATTATTTCCTCTCAGCTAAACTGAGAGGAAATAATGAATAAGATACCAAAAGGTAAATAAAAATAATAAAAAGTAATGACAACCCTTCCTGGTTATTTTATACAGTTGTGTTTTCTCTAACTTGTATTCCTTAAGGTACGTATCCAAGTTCAGGCCAGCTGTTGTTCTTGAAAGCCAGCTACAGAAGGGAAAAGGCAATACGATGAGAACGATGGGACCGGCAAAAGTCGACTTACCACCTCCGGACAAGTACCTGAAGAAGCATTCAAACGAGCCCAAACTGCCTGAAAGTAAGTTTCTCTTTTAAAACTTCACTGTAAGCTTTCAGCTTTGCCTTGTAGTTGGGGTTGTGAGAGGCCTGATGTGGTATTTGTTGCATTCTGTTAGAGACAGATTCCTCAAAAGACCCCCGTAGTACCCATTTTTGCACCGTGAGGAAGCCAGCGGTCCCTGCAAGAACTGAACGGCCACTGATGGGAATTCCTCCCAAGAAGGACTTCAGGGAGACAACCGTAGCTGTGCCGAAGAAGCCTCAACCCATACAAGTAGACTCCAGTCACGGACATCGAGAACGCCTAGAAAACTCTGGACTTGTCCCCAAATACATCATGAAAAACGTAATTTCACAGGATGCTTCACACAAATCTTTTTTAAAAAAGCTGGATAACTTCAACGTTGATCCAACAAAACAGCAAATCCAAAAACTAAGATTAAGATCTCATTTACAACTATGCAAAGACCTTGATTCCCCCCTCATTTCTCTATATATCACCGGGAAAACCAGGAAGAAATGATTTACTGAAACAGCTGTAAACTGAAATCCATACAGTATAAGGCAAAATATGTTTGTAAAATTCTACTGAGATTGAAAGTCAATATTTTGTTTGACCACATTTATATACAGTCAGACCCCTCTTAGTTAAGTTTTCTTGTAATTTATTTAAATAAATAACAAAAACAACTTGAAATGGTGACGTGCAAAGGGGGAGGGCTGTTTCCTGCTAAATCCTTAATTTGGGGTCCTTATTTCATAAAGTGTGAACATAAATTTCCTGTTTGTATCTGCAGGATTATGGTAAAACACCTGTGTACCTGCAGAAGCGCAAAGAAGCAGAGCAGACGCCTCAGGAGCACGATAGGTTGGTAAAGGAGGAGGGGCAGCACGGAGCCATCCAACGTCTGCCAGATGAGGAGCGACAAGGCGTCCTGGAGGTACTCAGACGCGTTAGCATGAAGTGTTTTCTTACCATAAAACAGCATGAGGCTAATAAAAGCAGGTTGATTTTATCCAGAGGACAGTTTATACATTTTCATATTATCTGTTTCCCTCCATGTACCCTCTCCTAAGGCCCTGAAGAAAGAATGGGATACATACATGCAGATGTATCAGAAGATCCCATTCTTGATGGAAACTCCATCACAGAAAGCCCACAAGATTGAGCTGGAAAAGAGAATGGATGAACTGGAGAAGAAAATAAGTCTCATTGAGAGGTTCAAAACCATCTACATAACCAATGATGAAGTTTCACACTATGGCGACCATCTTTAAGACTTTGCATTAGATACAGGTCTCATTTTTCCTGTGATCTCTAGAACTAATTCAAGAGTCCTGATCAGAGTTACTTCCATGCTGGTTTGTAGCAGTGAAGTTTTACTTTTAACAGCCTCTTTAAATAAAAGTAAACCTTCTCTGTTGATGAAAGTGTAAATTGCTCCTTTTTAAGTGGCTGCCAACAAAACTGAAAGCAAAACTCATGCTTGACCAGATTTCAGCAGCTTGATTGAACAGGACCTGCTTTGCTGTATTTTTTACACTCGTCCAGCAGATGTTTTAGTCTGTGACAGGACTTTGCAGTAGGCAGGTCTGTTTAGATAAAATCTGTAACCATACTGCAAATAAATGTGGGATTTTTACCAGGGCTGTCAGAATTAAACCATTAAATGAAGTGATAAAGCTTTGAAATTAGCACCTCAATTTTCAACACATCAACACATGAACAACAGAATTCAAAGTACACAAAGCATATTAAAACGCTGAATTTGACCTTATTATTATACCAGTTTGTTGTACGAAGACAGATGGACACGTTTTGATGCGATATGACAACATTTGAAACGGACGTTCCTATTTATGTACATGAGGAGCATAAAGGGGCTTAAAGTTGCGTGGGGGGCGTAAACACCAGTGTATTATCTTGAGGGTCGTGGCTCAAAGAGTTTGAGAACTACTGATCTACATATGGCCAGTGAAGATTGTGCTTTACTGGAAAATCTATTATTACGAGAGTTTCTAGTAAAATTTGAACCTGCATTACTTAAATTTGTTTTAAACTGTCTGTTTTCAATGCACTGTGCATTAAAACTAGTTAGCAGCTAGTTGTTAGATGTTTTTAACTTTATCCCTTGTTGCTACGTCTCTATTTATCTAGGGTTATGAGGACGGAACCAAAAGTGTCCCTTAACGGGTAACCATTACTATATCCAAGTACAAAACAAAACAGAACAGAAAATGTCCCAAAAACAGGTGGAAAACCAAACCAAAACTGTTCCTATAAACCAAGAAGTCACCTCACCTCCAGCAGGGACAACAAGTTAGACTCAGATCTCAAACCAAAATTACTCATAACTCAAATTTCAGACTATTCACACACACAGAAACTCTTAGCAGCACACGAGACTCAAATCCCTCCCCGGCTGGTAAACTGTGTCCCACTGTCCACAGAATGAAGGTGGCGTTGCAGGTATGTACTGTAGGAGCTCTCACATCACGACTGGCCAGCCACTCCGGAACTGGAGTGTGTGTGGACCACTCACGGCTGAGGGAGGACGGATCCAAGGAAAACTCACACTGCCAATCTTCATCGATCTTCACCGATCTCTGCAGTCGTTCTGCCGTCACCACTGCACAAAGGCCGGCGGCCGTAACACAAGATTTATCTGGATTTTATGGCCTTGTCACTGAATGATTTATGATAAATACACAAATTCTTTATAATTTCACATTGAGGAATGTTTTGTTTTCCCACCTCTTTGCTTGTACAGTCTGTTACTGAGTGGTGAACCTCTCCCCATCTTTGCTTCTAAAAACTTGCCCAAATCCTTGCAATCATCACCTTTTCTTTTTTTGTGTGTGTGAGCTTCATATATATATATTTATTACAGTTGCCACTGTTCAAACAATGCAATAAAGGAATTTCAAGTATAAAAAAATAACCACGTTTCCCTTAAAAATCCACCTTATTTAAATATATATATATATTATTTATAAATATTCCATCTAATTTTGAGCCAATACAAACCTACAAACAAGCTCTGTTTTTTTCTAGTGGAGTATCATGATGATTTGCCTTATTTTAAGAAAAATTTATGGGAGACAAAGATGTTGCTAGGTAATTTTCATCAGCTGAGGTTTCACGTCACCCAGATGGTATTTTACAAGGCAAAATGTCACATCTCAGCTTCTGTTAAGGTTCTAAATCAACACTGGCTTTTCAGTCTGACTGGTACAAGAGGAAGAGGTGGTCCTTGATTAATGTTTTATTAACTAGTGTTTAGGAACTGATAGTCTACTTGGTTCTGCTGTTAAAACCATATAAATATCCATAAGAATGCTTTAAAACCCAGAAAATATTTTGTGGTTTTTGTTCCTAAACCATCGCTTTGCCACACGTCTGACCATATTTGAGTGTGTTCATTCATTGCTCAGGATGAATGATGACTTTATTGTTATGCATGAATATATTACATGGTAGCACATTGTGGGCGTCTTTGTATCAATTCTGAACACTTTCTTTCTCCCTTTCTTCCCCTCTGTGTCGGTGGTTTGCTTCACCGTGAACATTGGCCTTATTAATCAAGCTGCTTGGCAGGTGAACGTGAAGAATGGGTGGTTAAGAGTCTGGAGGAGGAGGAGGAAGAGGAGGAGGATGACGTGCAGCTGCACGAATGTGTGTGTATGTGTGGGTGATGAAGGAAGGAGAGAGCCAGCTGTTGCTCTGCATCAAGTGACCCACAGCTGGGCGAGCAGGGATAATTGCAGGTACCAGCCTGCTCCCATCTCTTTTATGTGAACCTGTGGTATAATAGAAGCTGTTCTTTCAGAGTGGAGGGAAATGGAAGGGAGAGGAGAGGACAACTAAGCTAAAAAAAAAAGAGATTTATTTGTGCTTTGCACTTTAGATTCCTGTCAGTAGTTCCTTTTCTTCCTATGTAAATCCACCACGAAGTCATGAGGTGGGGAACTTTTTAAAGCACAATACTCTGAGATCCTCCAAACTATCCATAACTACTGACAAGATATCTGTGTAGCTGTTTGGACCAGTTCAGGTCATTCAGGGTTATAAATAATAGTGATAAATAATCAAACTTATCCTAAATGAAATGTAGCCCTTTGCCTATGAAATGAGTAAAATGGCCAAACCTTAAGACTCATGGAGCCATTGAAGAAGTAAAAGAATATGTGATGGAAGCACAAAAAGAAGTAAAATATGAATTGGGGTTTGGATCCTGCAGGTCCAGGCCACCCAACACAGACCTAACCAGAACAGGTGGTGTTTGATTGTGAGCAGGAAGGGGTGATCAGAAAATGAACCGTGGTCTGTGGTGACTGTGATTCCTGTTCTTAGCTTTAACCAGTGTTATAATTAACAAATGAAGGCGAGAGGAACATCAAAGCAGGACCTGAAGGTACAAACGAGAAGAAAGGTGAGTCTGTAGACTGAGTGGGTCAAGGGTTCTTTTTGACCTGTTTTGTAACTGCGTTGGGACTGAGATTAAACTGGCTCCAGCTATGGGGGTCAATCTTGTGGGAGTGGGCATTTATAGTCAGAACTCCAGCAGGAGCAGATAGGAGAGGGATTTAGAAAACAGTCTCACAAGGCTCTAATCAAGCAATCCTCTCTCTTATTGTCTTGTTACCAGAGCGACGTAGTCCACCTATGTGGAGGTTATGACACCGATATTTCTGTAATGCCAATACCAAACGTTGTTTTTCTGCCTCAACCACAACTGCTTTTCAAAACTAAAACTAGTGTTTTTATTGCCTAAACCTAAACAGAACAGCAGCTGGTACAAGATTAAACCCATAAAATATGCCCAAAGTAAAAAACAATAATTCCAATTATCCCATGTACATTTTCCTTCTACACATAAAGACTTTTATCTGTCTTCATTTTATTTAAACTGTGGTTATTTCATCTAATTCTGGGAATAATTTGTGTAAATAAACTCAGATACAAGAAAAAAACCCATCAAATTAGTTCTTGTTTAGTTGAAAAAAGATTTGATGAAGTTATTAATATTAAAATGAACTTTAAACAATGATTGCAGTTATAAATGTTTATTTGCCATTTCAAGATCTTTACTGAATGGACAGAGAGAACGGAGAGAAAATGTTATTTAGAATAGCAATTGATAGTGACAGTTTTGTAGAAACTCTGAGGCTTTGTTGTAAAGTTTATTCCTCCCTGCTGCAGAATGCATGAGCAAAGTTTGATCTAACGACTTTGATAAATAATCCTGCCACATTATGGATGAAAATTTAGGCTTTTACAGCTTTATTTCTTCCCCACTGATATAATTTATATCTCTTACTCTTAATAGTTGTGTTCTCATTGTTCAATAAACATTCATTTGTTTTATAAGTGACTTTTCTAAATGAATTGGATCTGTCCAGATTCAAAGCAGCTCCAGCGAAAGTCATTAACAGTGGCTTTACTGTCCTGTGATGGTTGAAATAATTNAGAAAGTCATTAACAGTGGCTCCGTGTTATTTTACTGTCCTGTGATGGTTGAAATAATTCTCTTTCAGAGGCTCCTGCTCTCTGCCAAGAATGAATCCTCACAGCAGGAACATTAAATCATGACCATGAATTAATCATTTAATGCTAAACTAGTTTGAACTGACCTTATACAAGGTCATGGTCACCTCTGCATTAATTAAACTGTGGTGTTAATTAATTAAATGGTAAATGGCCTGTACTTATATAGCGCTTTTATCCAAAGCACTTTACATGTACGTCACATTCACCCATTCACACACTGATGGCGGAGGCTACCATGCAAGGCGCTCAACCATGACCCATCAGGAGCAATTAGAGGTTCGGTGTCTTGCTCAGGGACACCTCAACATGAGCTCTCCGGGCCGGGCTTGAAACGGCTACCCTTAGGTTACAGGACGACCACTCTACCCACTGAGCCATGGCGGAATTAATATTCCAGACAATTTTATAAGTATTTCTGAATCCAATAAGACTAAATTTCATGGCCTGTTTAAAAGGTGGGCCTAGTTTAGTTCCTGAGAAGGAAGATTAATTCTTTATCACTAAAACTTTGTGTGTCACAAATAATTTCCTAGCAGAAGGAATCGGTTGACCTCAGAAGATTCAGTTTTGGTCTGACATGACCCACTTACGACCACTTCTGGGAGACAGCTTTAAAATCCAGAGGGAGCACAGGTCAGTGGATGAAGCCCTACCCAGCTCCTGGGAGACCAGAAGGTTCGACCGTCGCTCCTCGCAGTCCGTCAGTTTGGGTCTGCAGTGGTTCTTCCTCTCATTTGGTCTGTCCACAGAGATGCATCCTCAGGACTGGTGTCACAGGGCAGTGGATGGCAACAAAGACTGACCAAAATTTTCATCAGATTGATTTAAAAATAAAACAAATGTCTTAGCTTTTAGGGCCAGGAAAAAGATGAAAAGAACTTTTGTGAGTTTATTCTGATTATCGAAAATATTAATAAACTTGGTGGTGAATGTAACGTACAGGAGTGAAACTTGTTAAAAAACTCAGTACACATGATGTCAGAAAACTTAGTAAGAAAAACATAACAGAAAAAGATGAAGACAAACAAAAAAACATGCAAGCGTTGGATTTTTCCTTCAAGCTATTTCTGCCTCAACCTATTCTCTGCCATTCGCTTTCTCAACTTGTGTTTCCTCTGAGCTTTTCTCCTTTTCTCTGTTGTTTCACTCCTTTCTCTTCTTTCTTTCCCTCCTTCTGTATAATTTATTGTCTTCCTGTGGAACCTGCAGTGCCACGCCCACAGGGAGGCGTGGTTTACTGTTGTCAGCCAATAGGAGCAGACATATTCTCTGAGCCTGGCAGAAGTTCATATTCCTTATTTACAAATGAGGGGTCTGTTTAATGTTGCAAATGTTACTTCATTGTATAGAATATCAGATAAAAACATTTGTGAACACATCTGTTAGTTATATGTTATTTAAATCATTAGCAGTGATGCACATTTAAAAACATTGATCAGTTATTCAGATGAATAAATGCACAGCAAGTGAATATAAAACAAAGCTATAAAGCATGATAAACACTGTAAACGCTGTCTGCCTAAATGCATTAGAAATTATGAAGATGTTGTTTGAATATTATTTGATTAAAATAAAATAGACATGAATATAAAGGTAAATCCCAGATGAAAATCTTTTCCAGGTCTCATCAGGAGAATGCACCGTAAGTTAGGGAATTAAGCATCAAATTTTTTAATCAGTATTAATTTTAGAGATTCATGAGTACTATTAAAGAAAGGTCTGACACAAGTTATTTTTAGTTCACATGATCAGTAATCACTCCAATTAAAAGTTTGTGGTTAAAGTCAAATTCCCAATTGGAATCATGCTTTGGATGCAGCCCAACGTGGCCTCTCCTCCCTGTCAGGAGTATCAGTTAATCATTTGTATGTGTTCATGATCAGGCTGAGACAGTTATTGATCCATGACATTCCAGAGTTTGATTTTCTTAGATGCCAGTCTCTATCTTATCTGGTTCCCTTTGTCACAGAACACACCACATTCTTTCTCCTTTTGGTTTCAAACACTGTTATAACTTTGGTTGGATTTATGTATTTAATGTTTTATATTTTAATAAAAATCATCTTCATGGGTATTAAAATAGAGCCTGACTGAATAAAACCAGTTATTCTTCAAAACAAGACAATGTGATGAGAGAAATAAGCGTTTGAGTGTACTTGTGTGTGTGTGTGTGTTGATGTTTGGTTGCTTTACTCCCCCATTATCTTATCAAGAGCATTACTACTTGGTGAGGCCTTTATTCTTCATGATCGATGGTTTCTTTCTGGAAGCAAAAACAGAACAATCATCCAGCACATCTTAACGCCATGTTCACCTGAGGCTTCCCAGCTAATTACCCAAGACACTGATTCCAACTAACTTAGCCCTGCAAGGTGTGAGGAAGAGGAGGGAGAGAGGAGGACAGCTAATGAAGGTGTCAGCAGGAGCTCGCCACCCAAAGATGATTGTTGTTGGTGTTGGGATAGAACTCATTTGCATTTTTATGCAAACTCATGCCTCAGCAATACACATTAGTGCCTACCCACTGTTAACTGTCTTTGAGAAGCACAAAGACAAAAAGCAACGATTTAATTCAAGGTGAGAAAACTAACTGAGGTCCTGAAAGAGGTTATATCTAAGTGATGCCTCCATCAGACTTCTGGCTGTCGCCTGGCAGGACTCGTCTCTTTGATGAAGGAAACAGAATCCATTTCTCACTCACAGAATGAGAAATCAATGATGCCAAGATGGATCTGTGTGAAATGAGATATGAGACTCGCCTCAGAGGAATCGACGTGGCTCAGACTGACAGCTGAGTGACAGGGGTTAAATGACAGAGGCTTGGAGGTGTAAAAGTGACCTTCTTAGTGAGAGACTTGAAGGTGGGTTTGATACATGGATGACAGCTAACCCTGGATTCCCGACAGCCTTCTGAATTTTTTTCTAAACCTCTAGACCAGGTTCTAATATGTCCCTTCAGTACTTAAATGTGGCAGATGCCCACATCTCCACTCCCTTGGTGTTGGGTGCAGCTACTATGATGCAGAGGCTGAACTTTACCTTAGACAAACAAAGATAAAGCTCTGGATTTCGGTTAGTGTACGGCCTTATTGACACCAATAGTGATGAACTGTCAGAAAAAAACACGTTATCTGAGATTTCTCTCCAGTTTGAAAATAAGGGATAATCTCAGACCAGACTCCACCGACAACATCACCTGAGGTGGTTCAGGTACGTGATCCTCCTTTTAAAGTTTACTTCTTGATGAAGACTCAAGTCAACCCAGAGCTAGTTTGAGGAATTATATGCTGTAGTCGGCTTGGGAGGTGGAGATGGGGCGATGATAAGCAGGAATTTAAATTAATTCATTTGACATTATTATTAAACTCCCGTGTTTTCTGTTTTTTGTGCTTTTGACTCATTTTGATGGCACACTGACAATAAGAAAGCACATTCCTGGAGCCGCCGTTGCCCTGCAGTGTCCCAAAGCTGAGAAACTGCACTTCACAACTTTTTCTTCTAGCCTTCACGTGACACCTATGTTTTGCTTTATGGCACAGAGTGGCACGCTAGCAACTGGATATCAACACATTGGCTGTTGAATATTCAGCATGGTTGATAAAACAAAAAACAAACAAACAAAAAAGCAACATTATCAGAGGAAGAGAGGAAAAAAAAAAGTGGCAGCAGGAGATCAGACAAGGGTCAAAATCAGACAGACTTTTATTCACTGGAGAGCTCAGAGAAGAACTGGGATGCAAAACAGATGCTGAATAAACCTCTTATATACTCTGTTAGTTGTTCTTAGTGCATCACCCAAGAACTTTCTTCTTGTGGGGCGCTGAGAAGTACTGTGTGATTGGTCAGACATTTGAGGTGGTTAATGTGGAAACCGCATTTCTGCTGATGCTGAGTTAAACGGAGAGATTAAATTAACAGCTAATCGAGGTGGTGAGAAAGTATGAAAATTAACACAACACAAGTGGTATATGAAGACATGTGCACCTCTGCATGCACAACCCCACCCTGTCATGGACAAAGTTCGTCCATAAGTATGACATCACTGGGTCAATTGTTCACTGCACATAAAAACACATGTGAAAGACCAAGCTGATGTAAATACAAACACAAAACAGCAAAGGCATCATGTGCCTTGTGTTTTTCAGTCATATCAAACATAATTTCTCTTGCTTGGTCTTATGGGCCATACCTTCGCCGCCAGATTGCAACAAAACCACAAAAGTATTGTAGCAAACCACCCTTTCATCCCCACGAAGCAGGGATTAGCCTCCATGTAACCGACCATGTCTGAAGCCAGGGACCAACGAGGATCGGTTCGAGTCCTCTAGCGTCGGTGGTTCTGTGCAGACAGCGAAGCCGCACAACTCGAGGATATGATGTCAATCTGATGAATACGTGCAGATTCCCAATCCACCCTTCCTTGAGTTTTCCATGCTTTATAGTCAAGCATTTTTGGAGGAAGAAGCTCAGCTTCTTCATCAGTCAAAATAAATGTTTCTTTTTTGCTTTGCAGTGAATCCTCAGCTATCTTCTCTTTTCTGCTTCCGATGTGAACTTCCTGCAACATGCAGTGAGCCTTCATCTACGCATGCATTGTTTTGATCTCGCTTTGGAGTGTTACTCTTTATCCCACAGCTTGTAGTTTGTACTATAGCGTGTCGTGAGGATGTTGAAGCTTTTCTACTAGTTTTTGCCACCGTTTTCACACCTGAGCCGGCTTCTGTGTCACGTAGACATAGCCTTAGTCTTCCGGTTTTTCACTTAACACATCCGAATTGTTGTGAAAGTGTTGTTTGTTTAGGAGAATTAAAGAATGCAAATGAGAAAGACCGAGTAGCACATTGCCGTTAGCCATTAGCTTGCGGTAATCCCTTCTGCCTCCGTACTCCAGGACTCATTAGCTGTGCTTAACCTGTCAGGCTGAGCACACTCACTGACTGATGGATGGGACGCTGATTCTATGAATCAAATCACCTAAAAGAAGAAGCCAAAATACACCAAAGATGAATGGAAGTGCAAACCAAAACTACAAGAGACACAACTGTGGATCAGCCTTGTAGACCTGCCCAACTGCTGATTGACATGGAGGGTAAGAGACATAAATGATACCAGCAGAGAT
Source organism: Melanotaenia duboulayi (assembly GCA_026261665.1). Classification (NCBI taxonomy): domain Eukaryota; kingdom Metazoa; phylum Chordata; class Actinopteri; order Atheriniformes; family Melanotaeniidae; genus Melanotaenia; species Melanotaenia duboulayi. The sequence continues at coordinate 2,898,611 of CM047992.1, read as the reverse complement.
ACAGGAAACAACTGTCACTTTTTGGCTGTAAAACAGTTCAAACTGCGGTGTTGGCTCTAGTCTGGAATACACCTGAGGTGGCTCTTGAAGTCTAATATAATGAAATGAAAAATATTAAAAGGAAAAATGATAATAAATATGATAAACTGTAGTGTTTTCTAGAGGGTTGCCAGGAATACATGGAAATTTCTTTTATTTTTGGGAACTAGAAATAAGTACAATATGTTAATTCTACAAATAAGTTTTTATGTTTTTTAAACATAACTTCCTGCATGACTTACCTCCTGGCTATTGGGCTGGTTGTTTATGTTAATCCATGCATTTTTTATAATAACCATTTGTGCATGGGTTTAAAAAACATGAATGTATTTTTTGTGTATTTTCCTTAACATGCCTACTTTTTATGAATTGACATCAGAGTTGTAATTTAATGGATTGAACTGAATTTAATTGGATTCAGTGGTGCAACAACTGGATTAAATCGGATTGTGTCTAATCTTAAATTTATGTCTTTAGCCTTTCTGTGGATCTCTAAAGTACCTTAAGATGTTGTTGTCAAAAATTATGTCAATTATTTTTCTACTACCTGTTTTACTTCCACAGTCCTCTACTGCAATGTAGTTACTGCCGTATGCCTGAAATGTTATACTGTTATAACAGTGACAATATTACATATATATCTAAATATATTTTCATAGAGTCATAGATACACTTAAAAAGTCAGGAGTT